>CM035415.1:101468664-101471164 GCA_020310875.1 Ceratopteris richardii
ACAACGACCAAGCTTGGTCATTGAGAATGAAGACCTATCTACAAGGGAGAAGCTTATTTGGATACATATCAGGAGATGAGGAATTGCCCTCATTCAAGACTAGAGGCCTACCAACAAAGGATGAACATGAGAGGCTCAATCAATGGTGTGCAAAAGATGCTTTGGCAAGGTCATATCTTCTAAACTCTATATCTGACTTTCTTTTACCTCATGTAAGGAATTGTAAGACTTCCCAAGAGACTTGGGAAACCTTGTCAACATATTTTTCATCAAGCACAAGGGCCAGAAAGAATCAGCTATGGGTTGAGTTTACAACTCTTAGGAAGCAATCAAAACAATGTGTCTCAGATTTTGTCACCAAGGTCAAAGACATTGCAGACCAACTTGCAAGTGTTGGAGAAGAAATTGAGGAAGAGCAAATAGTCAGACAACTGATTAATGGACTAAAGGCAGATGACAAGTGGGAGAGCTTTACCACAGCAATGGACTTATACATGGACATCCAAGCACCTGATCTAACAACTCTGATTGGACAACTCTTTACTCATGAAGCAAAGATCACAAAGAATGGAGAGCAATCAAAAGGTAACAATCCCTCTGCCCTTTATACTGATAAGAAGGTTAAAGATAAAGGTAAAAGCAAGAAGGGTGATGAAGAAGGCTCTACCTCCCAAGCAAACTATGCAGGAAGAGGTAGATTATCTAGAGGTAGGGGCAGAGGAGGTAAGTCAGGTAGGGGGAGACCCTACAATCAATCTCCATGCAATATCTGTGGCTTGTCTAACCATACTACAGATGAATGCTACAAAAACTACAAGAACCAAAGAGGAAGAGGTCACCAAAGAGGAGGATACTCTCAAGGCAGAGGCAGATTCAACCAATCTCAAGGCTATCATGGCTACAACAATAATTACAACAACAACTACAATCACAATGGCAACTATCAAGGTGGATACAGAAATAGGAAAGACTACAACAATTATGCAGAGGAACAAGATGATTCCTTGTTGATCATGAACATGACATCTAAGTCAGGTATCAATGATGAACACTTATTCTATATTGATTCAGGTTGCTCTAACCATGTAGCTGGAAATGTTGCCTTACTCTCTGATTTGGAAGAACCCAAAGGCAAGCACCAAGTACAGACAGGTGATGACACTAAACATTCAGTTGTTAAAGTAGGCAATGTCAAAACAAGTGATGGTAATCAGAATTTATTGAGCAGAGTGTTGTATGTTCCAACAATCACCAAGAATCTGATGAGTGTAGGTCAGATTGTGGAAAAAGGTCTACAGGTCAGGTTCACTCAACATGGTGCATATGTGGAGGATCCAAGACATGGATTCAGAAGGATAGCCAAGGGTGAGAAATCAGGTAGATTGTTTACCTTTGAACTTGAAGACACTAAGAATATTGCTTTGTACAACTATAAGGATCAAACCCTATCAGAATTGGAGATTTGGCACAAGAGATTAGGTCACATTGGAGAGAGGACCTTAAAACAAATGAGCAGGGATCAATGTGTGCTTGGGATACCTAATGTATCCAAGCAACACATGATATACAAGTGTGGGGCTTGTCAATTTGGTAAGTCACACAGATTGCCCTATACCAAGAAAGGTTTTATGCATGAAGACTATCTGGAATTGGTGCATACAGATGTTTGGGGACCTAGCAAGGAGCCATCCATATCTGGATCAAGGTACTATGTGTCCTTTATTGATGACTATAGCAGGTGGACTGTCTTATACTTCATGAAACATAAAGATGAAGTATTTAATTGTTTCAAAAGGTATCTTGCATTAGTTGAAAATCAAACAGGTAGACATTTGAAGAAGCTAAGGTCAGATGGTGGTGGAGAATACTTCTCCAATGACTTTGAAGATTTCTTGCAGGAAAGAGGCATCAAGAGGGAGATTACTACAAGGTACTCACCTGAACAAAATGGGGTAGCTGAAAGAAGGAATAGACTCATTGTAGAGACAGCTAGGTCTATGCTAAATGAAAAGAAATTGCCAAATTATCTTTGGGCAGAGAGTGTATCTACTGCCACATATTTAATTAACAGGTTGCCATCAAAGACACTTGATGGAATGACACCCTATGAGGCTTGGCATGGTAAGAGACCATCTCTGGATCATTGCAAAATCTTTGGTTGTGTTGCATATGTGCATATTCCCTCATAGGTAAGGGGAAAGCTAGACCCTAAAGCTGAAAAATGTATCTTCATTGGTTATGATTTGAATCAGAAGGGATACAGGTTCTATAACCCCTCAAACAAAGGATTTAAGGTAAGCAGAGATGTCATCTTTGATGAAAATGACTCATGGTATGAAAATGAGTGCAGGAAAGTTAGCCTACCTTATGACATGGAAGAAGACTTCCCCAAGCTTATCAGAGAAGAACCAATTCAGAAAGAGGACACAAGCTCAGATGATGAAGAAACCATCAACATTGAAGAGTTCAAGGCTTGGAAATCCAAAGGGAAGATGAAGAT
>CM035415.1:101491164-101493664 GCA_020310875.1 Ceratopteris richardii
CAGATTTGCAGGGACCAAAGTGTACTTGGTTTGCCTAATATCACAAGGCAACACATCATTTATAAGTGTGAAGCTTGTCAACTCGGCAAGGCTCATAGACAACCTTTCAATAAGAAAGGATATATGTATCAAAATCCTTTGGATCTAGTGCACACAGATGTGTGGGGTCCAAGTAAGGAGCCATCTATATCAGGCTCAAGATATTATGTGTCTTTCATAGATGATTGTAGCAGGTGGACCATTCTGTTTTTCATGAAGCACAAGGATGAAGTGTTTAATTGCTTTAAGAAGTATATTGCTCTTGTTGAAAACCAAACAGGTAGGACTTTGAAAAGACTCAGATCAGATGGTGGAGGAGAATACTTCTCTTCTGAATTTGATGCCTTCTTGCATGAAAGAGGCATTAAAAGGGAAGTCACTACAAGGTATACACCCGAACTCAATGGTGTAGCAGAGAGGAGGAACAGAGCTATTGTCGAAGCTGCAAGGTCCATGCTCAACGAAAAGGGATTGCCGAACTACCTATGGGCAGAGGCTGTGTCGACAGCCACATATCTCATAAATAGACTTCCATCTAAGTCACTAGATGGAACCACTCCATATGAAGTATGGAATGGAAGAAGACCTAGTCTAGAGCATTGTAAAATCTTTGGATGCTTAGCCTATGCTCACATTCCTTCTCAAGTAAGAGGGAAATTGGATCCCAAGGCAGAGAAGTGTGTATTCATTGGTTATGATCAAAACCAAAAAGGATATAGATTGTACAATCCAACCAATAAAGGATTTTCTGTGAGTAGAGATGTAATTTTTGATGAAAACAAATCATGGTTTGATGATGACAGGAAAGTGAAGCTGCCGTATGACTTGGATGAAGATTTTCCATCACTTCAACCAAAGGAACCAAAGCAGATTGAAGAAAGTGATTCGGAGATTGACCTAGAAGACTTGGAAAGACTAAAGCTATGGAAGAACAAAGGTAAAGCAAAGATGCAGGATGCTACATATGGACCCGAGAGCTCACATCAACCACTTAGAAGGTCTTCAAGGGAGAAGAAGAAACCAGAGAGGTTTGGTTATGATACTTCTTTGGTCACCAAGCACTCAATCTACATTGCAAAGGATTCAACCAATGAAGAACCTACCACATTTGAAGAAGCACAAAGCAAGAAAGCTTGGAGAGATGCAATGGATGAAGAAATGGAAGCCTTGAAGGAGAATGACACTTGGGAGCTTGTACCTAACAAGCCATCTATGAAGATAATTGGATCTCGATGGATATACAAAATCAAGAGGAATCCAGATGGAAGTATAAATAGACACAAAGCAAGGTTAGTTGCTAAAGGGTTTGCTCAAACCCATGGTATTGATTATGAGGAGACTTTCTCTCCTGTTGCAATAATGCCTACAATTAGGGTTCTCATTAGTCTTGCTGCATCTAGAAATTGGAATCTTTATCAACTTGATGTAAAGAATGCTTTCTTGAATGGATGGATTTCTGAGGAAGTGTATATGGCACAACCTCCTGGATATGAGGATGCACATCATCCTAACTATGTATGCAAACTAAAGAAAGCTTTGTATGGATTGAAGCAAGCTCCAAGAGCTTGGAATTTCAGATTGGTGACTTATTTGCAGGACCAAGGATTCAAAGCTAGCAAGGCGGATACCTCTTTGTTCATAAAGAGGAATGGATCTGAAGTGATCTATTTATGTGTGTATGTTGATGATATTATTATCACAGGCAATGATCTTGAAGGAATCAAACAGGTAAAGAGTCAAATGAAGGAGGAGTTCAAAATAAGTGACCTCGGACCACTCACTTATTTTCTTGGATTGGAGTTGATCTACACAGATTCAGGTATATACATCACACAAAGGAAGTATGTCCATGACATGCTCGTCAAGTTCAAGATGGAAAATACCAAGTGTGCAGGTACACCTATGGAGCAAAATCATAAGCTTAGTGCTTATGAAGGAGAGCCAATTGAAGACATCACAAGCTATCAAAGCTTGGTTGGAAGTTTGAACTATGCAACACTCACAAGGGTGGATATATGCTATAGTGTTAGCATATTGAGTCAGTTTATGCATAAGCCGAGAAGACCACATATGGAAGCGGCCAAGAGAGTCCTCAAGTACCTAAAGGGGACCATGAATGAAGGTTTGTTCTATTCATATACTTCAGATATTGAGCTAAAGGTCTACTCAGATGCAGATTGGGCCGGATCTAAAGATGATAGAAGAAGCACATCAGGGTATATATCATTTGCAGATTCAAAAATCATTTCTTGGTCATCGAAGAAGCAACCAACCGTGGCATTATCTTCTACTGAAGCAGAATATAGAGGTTTGGCTAATGCAACTCAAGAAATCATGTGGTTAAAGTTTTTGTACACAGATCTTGGACTTCATTCTTCAACACCTCATATTTTTGGTGACAACACAAGCTCACTACATCTAGCAGCTAATCCGGTATACCATGCTAGAACCAAGCATATTG
>CM035415.1:101503664-101513664 GCA_020310875.1 Ceratopteris richardii
AATCACTAATTTGACATCTTCCGGTCTTTCATATATCTTTCTTTCTTTTATACCTGCCATCTCTTTGAATCTGTTTGTCTTCGTTCCATCCAAGCTCTTTGTCAAAATGTCTGCAATCTGATCTTTTGTCGGAGTGTATACTATTTCTATATCTTTCTCCATTACCTTTTCCCTCAGGAAATGATACTGAATCTCTATGTGCTTTGTTCTTGCATGAAATACTGGGTTTGCTGCAAGATATAACGAACTCATATTATCTCCATGTATGATAGGTACACCTTGATCAATACCCATGCTTTTGAACAAGGTCTGCATCCATATTATTTCTTTAGCTGCTTCTACGAGTCCTTTGTATTCGGATTCTGTTGACGATAACGCTACTGTGTGTTGCTTCTTTGAACACCAGCTTACCAGCTTATCTCCTAGGTATATCATATACCTGTGAGTTGATCTTCTGTCATCTTGACTTCCAGCCCAGTCTGAGTCACTGTATGCTTTCAGCTTTATATCTGACAAAAAGGATAATATAATCCTTCTTTTATAGTTCTTTTGACGTATCTAAGAACTCTTTCTCCTGCAACCCAATGTTGATCTGTCGGACAATGCATGAATTGTGAGAGAACTCCCACTGCATAACTAAGATCTGGTCTCGTTAGCGTAGCATAAATTAAACTTCCTACTAATAACTGGTATTTCTTCATATCTTTAAACTCTGCACCACTGTATCTGCTGAGTTTATGATTTACTTCAAGCGGTGTTGAAGCTTCTCTGCAATTCTCCATATTAAACTTCTTCAGTAAGTTT
This sequence comes from Ceratopteris richardii, assembly GCA_020310875.1. Taxonomy (NCBI): domain Eukaryota; kingdom Viridiplantae; phylum Streptophyta; class Polypodiopsida; order Polypodiales; family Pteridaceae; genus Ceratopteris; species Ceratopteris richardii. The sequence continues at coordinate 101,504,469 of CM035415.1, forward strand.
AGGAGATACCTTTCTTGTGAAACATACACACCATGTTTTGTGTATGTGATTTCCATTCCTAGAAAGTATGACAACTTTCCTAGGTCATTGATCTTGAACTCTCTTTCGAGTAGTTTCTTTACTTCTGTAATCCCTTCATCTGAGGATCCTTTGATGATTAAGTTGTCTACATAAATACAAATGTAGATCATACCTTCTTCTGTTTTCTTTATGAGTAGACTTGCATCTGCCTTCGAACTTTGGTATCCAAGTTCATTCAGATACTTCACAAGTCTGTAATTCCAAGCTCTTGGAGCTTGCTTCAGTCCATAAATTGCTTTTCTTAATCTGCAGACAAAATTTGGGTATCTGGAACTTTTGAACCCTTCAGGTTGTTCCATGTACACTTCATCAGAAATGTATCCATTCAGAAATGCGTTCTTTATATCTAGCTAACTTAGCTTCCATCCTTTTGATGTAGCTACAACAATTACTGTTCTTATGGTTGACATTCTTGCCACCGGACTAAACGTCTCATCATAATCTATGCCATGCGTCTGGGCATAGCCTTTGACCACCAGCCTTGCTTTGTGTCTGGCTATCCTTCCATCTGCAAATTTCTTTACTTTGAAAACCCATTTATTTCCGATTACTTTCTTACCATTTGGTTTCGAAACAAGTTCCCATGTCTTGTTCTCCTCTAGTGCGCTGAATTCTTCTTCCATTGCTTCTTTCCATTGCTTCTTTCCATTGCTTCTTGCCCTTAGCTTCATCATAGCTCTATGGTTCTTCATCATCTTTGACCATATATGCATAATCTTTCTGAGTTATGTATGAGGTATCATATGAATACCTTTCTGGTTGTCTTCTAGTCCTCCTTGACCTTCTTGATTCGCGTTCTTCATAAGTGTCTGAACACACTTCTTCATCTTCATTTCTCATACCTGACCCGATCCTGGACGTACTTGCCTGCATATGATCTTCATCTCTGTTCACCTGCACAATTGATTTTCCTTTCTCTTTCCTTCTTATCTCTTCTTCAATTTCTTCAGTCGTATGACTTTGATCTGCATACCAGCTTTTCTGTTCATCAAAAGTAACATCTCTAGAAACAATAAACTGTTTCGTTAGAGGACTCCATAACCTATAACCCATCTGTTTTTCATCGTATCCAACGAACACATATTTCTCTGCTTTTGGTTCAAGCTTATGTCTTAGTTGTGATGGTACATAAGCATAAGCGACTGATCCAAACACTTTGCAATGATCAAGTGTTGGCTTCTTTCCCCACCAGGCCTCATAAGGGGTCATTCCTTCTAATGTTGTACATGGTAATCTATTTACCAAGTATGTAGCTGTGTTTACAGCTTCAACCCAAAGATAATTTGGACAATCTTTTTCGTTTAAGCTTGTGCAAATTCAACTAGAACTCGGTTCCTTCTTTCTACTACACCGTTTTGTTGTGGTGTATACGTGCAGGTTATTTCTCTCTTAATACGTGCGTTCCAAAGATAATCATTGAACTCTCGGGAGAAGTATTCTCCCCCTCCATCAGACCTCAGTCTCTTAAGTTTTCGTCCGGTGAGTCTTTCCGCATATGCATGAAAATGCCTGAAAGCTCCAAACACTTCTGATTTCTCTTTCAAAACATAGAGTTATCCATCTTGTAGCATCATCAATGAATAAAACATAATACCTCGATCCGCTGATTGATCCTTCTTTTGTTGGCCCCCATACATCTGTATGAATAAGCTCGAGTACTCCATAATGTTTGAATCCTTTCTTCTGGAAAGGTAACCTGTGGGTTTTTCCCATCTGACATGCTTCGCACTTGTGAATCATATGTTGATTCTGTACATTTGGTAATCCCAGTACTGACTGGTTCACTATCATAGCTTTAATTCCTTTTTCATTGAAATGACCTAATCTCTTATGCCATAGATCAAGTTCTGTAATCACCTTTTCACCATGTGTGAGCAACGCTTGGCCAATGTTCCCTTGTACTCTTAAAGTAAAGAGTCTTCCTTCTTTCTTTCCAGAAACGATCTGATTATATCCATTCTCGAGATCTTCTACAAATACTCCTTTGTTTGTAAATCTGACCTGAAAACCTTTTTCAACTATCTGCCCACACTGATCAAATTTTTCGGTATTGTTGGAACATACAAAACATTGGTTAGCAAATCTGCTCCACTTTTGCATTTCACTTTTCCAATTGAATGTACGCTATGTCTCGTATTGTCACCTATTTGAACAGTGTGACTAGAACTACCTTTTTCTAGTTCTAACATCAGTTCTATATTTCCTGACAAATGATTAGAGCATCCAGAATCAATGTAAAATACCTTTAGTTCTTCATTTTTTGATGTGCTGATAGAGTTCATCATCAACGATGTATGACTTTCATTCTGCGTGTCATTTGCGTAGTTGTTGTAGGTGGTGTTGTAGGATTGATTTTGTCCCCAACTTCTTGCTCTCCATCTCTACCATAACTGCCTCTTTGGCCTTGTCTGCCTCTTTGATATCTTCCGCTCCTAGTTCTGCTATTATTGTTCTGATTCTAATTTCATCCTTGTTGATTGTGCCAACAATCATGAGCCAGATGATTACTTAATCCACAAATCCAGCAAGCCTTCTTGTTGGTATTCTGGCTACTTCTTCCTCTTCCAAAACCTCTTGCTCTTCCTCTGCCAATGCCTTTACCTCTTGCGTAATAGGCCTGAGAGCTCGACTCTTCTTCCTCTTTTGGTTTACCCTTGTCTTTGTTCTTGTTCTTCATGTACATTGCTCAACTTTGTCCTTTGTCTCCATCTCCTTTCAGGTCTTGCTCATATGTGAGCATCAAACCAAGCAACTGATTTAAATCTGACACAAAATGATTTAAAGAAAGTTCAGTTGAGAGTACGAAAGGTTTCCACCTTTCATCTCCTCTCAAACCTGTGAGCACTTGCGCTATCAATCTGTGATCTTCGACTTCTTCATTTATGGATCCAAGACTATCTACCAGGTCCTTCATTTTAGTAACATAGTCACTAATGCTTTGACTCGACTTCTTTTTGAATGTCATAAATTCGGACCATAAGCTAGCCTTCCTAGCTTTCCTAGTGTTTTGGAAATGATCTTCCAATGCACTCCATATGTCCTCTGCTTGCTCCAGACCTCTAATGTGTGGTAGTAGATGGTCTGTTACGGTATTATAGATGTAGGCTCTTGCCGTTGCATCTTCCTTCTGCCACAACTTCAAGGCTTCTAATTCTTCTTTTTCTGGTTGACTATCATCTTCGAAAGTCGGTTTCTTTTCTTCTCCGGTCACATACATCATTAAGTCCTTACTCATAAGTAAGGCTTCCATGTGCATTACCCATGCAGGATAATTATCTCTGTCCAGTTTGTCAATAGTAACGTGGTCTACCATAATTTTCCAGTGAGTATGATGTTAAGGGTTTTATCTTTCACAAACCTTTACTCTTGAGGATGACTTCAGAATACTTCTTGATACCGTTTGCTGTTGATCTCTTCAGCGTTCTCCTTTCCTTATGAAAGTTTTCAACTTCTCTTGTATCTTCACTTCCGGTTGTTCCTTGAGAACCTCTCTGCTTTTCAAAATCTTGCGGCTCTTGGGTCTAGCCTGCTCTGACGCCAATTGAGGGTGGATATTCTGGCTCTGATACCACTGTTGCGGATGTGTGGTATCCTTCTTTTGCTCTGATACCACTGTTGTGGTTTTACTCGGCTCTTCCGATACCACTGCTTGTCGACGCGACGAAGGCTGAACCTTATTAAGCCTGCGGAATTTGCCACGCCCAAGAAGAACTAAGATAGTGTGATTTAGAACACCTCTGTAATCAACCAATAGCTTAGCAAAGTTTCTAACGCTCAACGTATAAGAATGCGCTCTAAATTCACTGAAAAAATTTCACCAGAAACTTCACCACACTGCCACTGGACTGACACCGTAATCGTACAGGAATTGTACCGGAATGAACTTCAATTTTGTTTATAATTACTTCAAGTGAATGTTTATGAAGTAAGGGAGTGATGCGTGAACTTCCTTAACTTACTGAACTCTTTCTGAAGTTTAAGAAAAAACTCCACTAGTTCAGAAAACCTCTTTTCGGTCAGGCTTTGTACTGTGTGTAGATATCTTTTCCACCGGAAACCTTAATCAACTGAAAGTAGAGATGTCTAGCTATAGAATGAGCTATCTCTCATACACATCTTCGCATTACTCTGCGAGATCTACTTCGTACTTCTACCGGAAATTACTCGTTTACTGTAACTGACCGAAAGTACGTTTACTATGAAAACTTTAACTGTTAACTATCTTTAACCGTAGTATGACATTACTTTGGTTTCTTCACATACAAAGAGTGTGCAAATTTCCACATGAACAAGTGTTTTCTATTAGAGAAGATGTGTACAAATAAGCTTGGCCTCTTCTTGCTCAAGCTACAGAAACTCTCCTACAGTGAGTAGTTTCTTCCTACCATCTCTCTCAGATGAATACCCAATATTTCAGGTTTCTGTTATTCATCTTTATGTTGGTGCAAAACAAGCCTACACACATTGGCTTGGAAATTGGAACCTTGGAAGAACTAAAGCTTGAACCCTTGGAGGATATATTTACAAGAATCAAGAACCATAGGAACTTAGTCTTATTGATTCTTACCTTTTTATCTCATGTAAAAGTCTATATGACTTTAACCACTCATGTAATCACACCTAACTGAGAAAGTCGTGGAAACTTTGATTGATTGAATAGATGAATGATTGAGAGAATATCTCATTCACTTTTAGGTACAAGATTCTAGGAGATTGACATGATTTTGAAATTCAAAATCTCACTCAATCTCTATATAATCTATAAGCCAAAAGTCACGGGTATCCTTCACTCCTCCCGAGGCAATTCTGAGTAAATCATTGAGTGTGTGTGAGCTACACCATAGCCTACACCTCTGAGTACCATTGAGCATCACATCACATGCCAATGGGAATGTACAATCATTAGATTTAATCAATATACATATACTCATATTCTCTGTTTTTCTCTAAGTGACTACCTCCAACTCTGTCAACTTCCAAGAGGCATATCTCAAGATCTACTGAACAAAATTGGATGATTCAAAGCACATTGGAACAAGCTTGAAACATACTACATGCATACAAAATTTGAAGGTCATTGGAGCTACCATTTGGGAGAAATTGCACTCGAAGTGATCTCTGGTATTTCTCTGTACAGTTCCTAAAATATCGGGGGTGTCCCTAAGTTTCCTAAATTGATTTCTCAGAGTGTAGTTTGTCATTTCCTCTCATTCCACTTGCAAATGAAAGCTTGTTAAGCTAAATGATTATGTTCAAAAGTAATTAGATCAATTTTAAGTGTGCTGGTCACACTGAGCATAACTCTGAGCAGGTGTCAATACCAAAATAGCAAGTTTTTTCAGGATTTTGAAGTCACAAGTAGTCTGTCTTGATTTGATCATTACTTATAACATTTGCAAAGCACATATATGGTTTCTTGGTATCATTTGGAAGCTCAAGGAGTCTACTAAACATATCTGGAGTCAAAGGAGGGCAGGTGTGAAGCAGGTTTTGCAGCACCAACTCAACTTTTGAGTGCATCCAGCCATCACTCCCAACAGTGGTATCAGAGCAAATAAGGTAATCATGGGTGATGGTTTCCCTTCCTTCATTGACAAATTAGACAGGAACAACTACCAAGCTTGGTCTCTAAGGATGAAGACCTATCTACAAGGAAGGAGCTTGTATGGATACATATCAAGAGATGAGGAATTGCCCTCATTCAAGACTAAAGGCCTACCTACAAAGGATGAACATGAGAGGCTCAATCAATGGTGTGCAAAAGATGCTTTGGCAAGGTCATATCTTCTAAACTCTATTTCTGATTTTCTTCTACCTCATGTAAGGAATTGCAAAACTTCCCAAGAGACTTGGGAAACCTTGTCAACATATTTTTCATCAAGCACAAGGGCCAGAAAAAATCAGCTATGGATTGAGTTTACAACCCTTAGGAAGCAATCAAAACAATGTGTCTCAGTTTTTGTCACCAAAGTCAAGGACATTGCAGATCAACTTGCAAGTGTTGGAGAGGAGATTGAGGAAGAGCAAATAGTCAGGCAAGTGATCAATGGACTAACGGCAGATGACAAGTGGGAGAGCTTTACCACAGCAATGGACTTATACATGGACATCCAAGCACCTGATTTAACAACCCTGATTGGACAACTCTTTACACATGAAGCAAAGATCACAAAGAATGGAGAGCAATCAAAAGGTAACAATCCCTCTGCCCTATATACTGATAAGAAGGGTAAAGACAAGAGTAAAAACAAAAAGATTGATGAAGAAGGCTCTACCTCCCAAGCAAACTATGCAGGGAGAGGTAGATCTTCTGGAGGTAGGGGCAGAGGAGGTAAGTCAGGTAGGGGGAGACCCTATAACCAATCTCCATGCAATATTTGTGGCTTGTCTAACCATACCACAGATGAATGCTACAAAAACTACAAGAACCAAAGAGGAAGAGGTCACCAAAGAGGAGGATACAGTCAAGGCAGAGGCAGATTCAACCAATTTCAAAGCTACCATGGCTACAACAATAATTATAACAACAACTACAATCACAATGGCAACTATCAAAGTGGATACACAAATAGGAAGGATTACAACAATTATGCAGAGGAGCAAGATGATTCCCTATTGATCATGAATATGACATCTAAGTCAGGTATCAATGATGAACACTTATTCTATATTGATTCAGGTTGCTCTAATCATGTAGCTGGAAATGTTGCACTACTTTCTGATTTGGAAGAACCCAAAGGCAAGCATCAAGTGCAGACAGGTGATGACACTAAACATTCAGTTGTTAAAATAGGCAATGTCAAAACTAGTGATGGTAATCAGAATTTATTGAGCAGAGTATTGTATGTTCCAACAATCACCAAGAATCTGATGAGTGTAGGTCAGATTGTGGAAAAAGGTCTACAGGTCAGGTTCACTCAACATGGTGCATATGTGGAGGATCCAAGACATGGATTCAAAAGGATAGCCAAGGGAGAAAAATCAGGTAGATTGTTTACCTTTGAACTTGAAGACACTAAGAGTATTGCTTTGTACAACTATAAGGATCAAACACTATCAGAATTGGAAATTTGGCACAAGAGATTAGGTCACATTGGAGAGAGGACCTTAAAGCAAATGAGTAGGGATCAATGTGTGCTGGGGATACCTAATGTATCCAAGCAACAAATGATATACAAGTGTGGGGCTTGTCAATTTGGTAAGTCACACAGACTGCCCTATACCAAGAAAGGTTTTATGCATGAAGACTATCTGGAATTGGTGCATACAGATGTTTGGGGACCTAGCAAGGAGCCATCCATATCTGGATCAAGGTACTATGTGTCCTTTATTGATGACTATAGCAGATGGACTGTCTTATACTTCATGAAACATAAAGATGAAGTATTTAATTGTTTCAAAAGGTATCTTGCACTAGTTGAAAATCAAACAGGTAGACATTTGAAGAGGCTAAGGTCAGATGGTGGTGGAGAATACTTCTCCAATGACTTTGAAGATTTCTTGCAGGAAAGAGGCATCAAGAGGGAGATTACTACAAGGTACTCACCTGAACAAAATGGGGTAGCTGAAAGAAGGAATAGACTCATTGTAGAGACAGCTAGGTCTATGCTAAATGAAAAGAAATTGCCAAATTATCTTTGGGCAGAGAGTGTATCTACTGCCACATATTTAATTAACAGGTTGCCATCAAAGACACTTGATGGAATGACACCATATGAAGCTTGGCATGGTAAGAGACCATCTCTGGATCATTGCAAAATCTTTGGTTGTGTTGCATATGTGCATATTCCCTCACAGGTAAGGGGAAAGCTAGACCCTAAAGCTGAAAAATGTATCTTCATTGGTTATGATTTGAATCAGAAAGGATACAGGTTCTATAACCCCTCAAACAAAGGCTTTAAGGTAAGCAGAGATGTCATCTTTGATGAAAATGATTCATGGTATGAGAATGAGTGCAGGAAAGTTAGCCTACCTTATGACATGGAAGAAGACTTTCCAAAGCTTATCAGGCAAGAACCAATTCAGAAAGAGGACACAAGCTCAGATGATGAAGACACCATCAACATTGAAGAGTTCAAGGCTTGGAAATCCAAAGGAAAGATGAAGATGAAGCAACTAGAAGATAATCCAGAATCCTCAACTCAAGCTATGAGGAGATCTCAGAGAGAAAAGAAAAAACCTATTAGGTATGGGTATGATACTTCACTTGTAACCAAGCACTCTATATATCTTGCAAAGGATCTCTTGAATGAAGAACCAGGTACATTTGAAGAAGCAATCACTAAACCAGAATGGAAGGAAGCAATGGATGAAGAAATGGAGGCTCTCAAGGAGAGTGATACTTGGGATTTGGTACCCAAGAAGGACTCCATGAAAGTAATAGGATCTAGATGGATCTACAAACTCAAGAGAAACTGAGATGGTACAATAAGCAGGTATAAAGCTAGGTTGGTAGCCAAGGGTTTTGCACAAACCCAAGGCATTGATTATGAGGAGACATTTTCTCCTGTGGCCAAGATGCCAACTATCAGAGTTATGGTAAGTGTAGCTGCATCCAAGAATTGGAACATGTACCAATTGGATGTGAAGAATGCATTCTTAAATGGATGGATATCTGAAGAGGTCTACATGTCACAACCACCTGGTTATGAGGATCCCAATAAGGCAAATCATGTTTGTAAATTGAAGAAGGCTTTGTATGGATTAAAGCAGGCACCTAGAGCATGGAATTACAGGTTGACAACCTATCTCCTAGATCAAGGATTTGTGATGAGTAAAGCAGATACTTCATTGTTTATCAAAAGGAACAATTCAGAGGTAATATACTTGTGTGTCTATGTTGATGACATTATTATTACAGGAAATGATGTTCAGGGAATAAGACATATCAAAGGACAGATGATGAAGGAATTCAAGATCAATGATCTTGGATTATTGAAGTACTTCCTAGGACTTGAATTGGTCTATACAAATTCAAGTATCTTTATTACTCAGAAGAAGTACATTCAGGACATGGTCAAGAAGTTTAATTTGCAGGAAGCTAAAGTCTCAAACATTCCTATGGAGGTCAACCACAAACTCAGTGCACATGAAGGAGAAGAACTCAAAGATATTA
>CM035415.1:101523664-101533664 GCA_020310875.1 Ceratopteris richardii
AAACCATGTAGCAGGAAATGTGGCTTTACTTTCTGATTTGGAAGATCCTCATAACAAGCATGAAGTGCAGACAAGAGATGACACAAATCACTCAGTGGAGAAGATAGGTAATCTGAAGACATCAGATGGGAATATGAACCTCTTAAGCAAAGTCTTGTATGTCCCTACAATTACCAAAAATTTAATAAGTGTTGGACAGATTGTTGAAAAAGGATTGCAGGTTAGATTCAACCGATTTGGAGCATATGTTGAAGACCCAAGGAAAGGCTTTAGAAGGATTGCCAAAGGATAAAAGACAGGAAGGCTTTTCACTTTTGAAGTGGAAGATACAAAGAACATAGCTTTGTTTAGCTATGGATCTCAAACTCTAACAGAGTTGGAGATATGGCACAAAAGGCTTGCTCACATTAGTGAGAGGACACTCAAACAAATTTACAGGGACCAAAGTGTTCTTGGTTTGCCTAATATCACAAGGCAACACATGATTTATAAGTGCGAAGCTTGTCAACTTGGCAAAGCTCATAGACAACCTTTCAATAAGAAAGGATACATGTATCAAAATCCTTTGGATCTAGTGCACATAGATGTGTGGGGTCCAAGTAAGGAGCCATCTATATCAGGCTCAAGATATTATGTATCTTTCATAGATGATTGTAGCAGGTGGACCATTTTGTTTTTCATGAAGCACAAGGATGAAGTGTTTAATTGCTTTAAGAAGTATATTGCTCTTGTTGAAAACCAAACAGGTAGTACTTTGAAAATACTCAAATCAGATGGTGGAGGAGAATACTTCTCTTCTCAATTTGATGCCTTCTTGCATGAAAGAGGCATTAAAAGGGAAGTCACTACAAGGTATACACCCGAACTCAATGGTGTAGCAAAGAGGAGAAACAGAGCTATTGTCGAAGCTGCAAGGTCCATGCTCAACGAAAAGGGATTGCCAAACTACCTATGGGCAGAGGCTGTGTCTACAGCCACATATCTCATAAATCCACTTCCATCTAAGTCACTAGCTGGAACAACTCCATATGAAGTGTGGAATGGAAGAAGACCTAGTCTAGAGCATTGTAAAATCTTTGGATGCTTAGCCTATGCTCACATTCCTTCTCAAGTAAGAGGGAAATTGGATCCCAAGGCAAAGAAGTGTGTATTCATTGGTTATGATCAAAACCAAAAAGGATATAGATTGTACAATCCAACCAATAAAGGATTTTCTGTGAGTAGAGATGTAATTTTTTATGAAAACAAATCATGGTTTGATGATGACAGGAAAGTGAAGCTGCCTTATGACTTGGATGAAGACTTTCCATCACTTCAACCAAAGGAGCCAAAGCAGATTAAAGAAAGTGATTCGGAGATTGACCTAGAAGACTTGGAAAGACTAAAGCTATGGAAGAACAAAGGTAAAGCAAAGATGCAGGATGCTACATATGGACCCGAGAGCTCACATCAACCACTTAGAAGGTCTTCAAGGGAGAAGAAGAAACCTGAGAGGTTTGGTTATGATACTTCTTTGGTCACCAAGCACTCAATCTACATTGCAAAGGATTCAACCAATGAAGAGCCTACCACATTCGAAGAAGCACAAAGCAAGAAAGCTTGGAGAGATGCAATGGATGAAGAAATGGAAGCCTTGAAGGAGAATGGCACTTGGGAGCTTGTACCTAACAAGCCATCTATGAAGGTAATTGGATCTCGATGGATATACAAAATCAAGAGGAATCTAGATGGAAGTATAAATAGATACAAAGCAAGGTTAGTTGCTAAAGGGTCTGCTCAAACCCATGGTATTGATTATGAGGAGACTTTCTCTCCTATTGCAAAAATGCCTACAATTAGGGTTCTCATTAGTCTTGCTGCATCTAGAAATTGGAATCTCTATCAACTTGATGTAAAGAATGCTTTCTTGAATGGATGGATTTCTGAGGAAGTGTATATGGCACAACCTCCTGGATATGAGGATGCACATCATCCTAACTATGTATGAAAACTAAAGAAAGCTTTGTATGGATTGAAGCAAGCTCCAAGAGCTTGGAATTTCAGATTGGTGACTTATTTGCAGGACCAAGGATTCAAAGCTAGCAAGGCGGATACCTCTTTGTTCATAAAGAGGAATGGATCTGAAGTGATCTATTTATGTGTGTATGTTGATGATATTATTATCACAGGCAATGATCTTGAAGGAATCAAAAAAGTAAAGACTCAAATGAAGGAGGAGTTCAAAATAGGTGTCTAAGAAAAGGTCTACCAAGGGCTGCACCTGTGATTGCCTTGGTAGTTGGAATGAAGTGTGCCATATTTGTAAATATATCGACTATGACAAGAATGACATCATACTTATCTGACTTTGGTAGATCTGTGATGAAATCCATAGATAATGAGGCCCATGACCTTTCTAGAATAGGTAAAGGTTGCAAGAGACCATGAGGTTTATGTCACATTACCTTAGATCTATTGCAAGCATCATAGGTTTGGATATATACTTTGACTTCCTTCCACATTTGAGGCGACCAAAAATCCCTTGATATGAGTTCTATTGTTTTATTCACTTTAAATTTTTTTTCTGCAAGGTTTTCATGACATTGTTGAAGTACTTGGATCCTAGGCTTTCCTAGAGGAACATACAATAGGTTCTTATAGAATAGCAACCCATCTTTTTCCTGAAATTCATTCACCTCTTGAAATTTTCCTTCTTTAGTTTTCTAATTAATGTTACAAAACAATTCATCTTATCGTAGAGTCTCACAAATCAAATGATTCAAGGCCAAATCTTCATGATGGCTTGAAGAGATAGTTGCTAAGTAGAGATTCTCAGGCTTGAGTAATATACTCTCTTGTTGATCAAAGGCCTCTTCACTTTTCTTTGGTGCAAGGTAAGATATTGTTGACAAGGCATCTGACTAACATTGTTGGCATCCTGGATGATATGTGATGACAAAGTCAAACCTGGATAAAAAGTTACTCCATTGAGATTGCCTTCTATTGAGGATATGAGTGGTCATAAAATACTCTAAGTTCTTGTGATATGTATACACAGTAACTTTATGAGTTGTTCTTTCTAGATGGTGATGCTAGGTATCAATTGCATCCACTATGGCAAGAAATTCTTTATCGTAGTTTTCATAATTAATCTCTGGTGGGGAAAATTTGCTTGAATGATATGCAATTACGTTCTTCATTTGTGTATTGGGATAGAATGGCCCCTAAGGGAAAATTTTAATCCATAGGTCTCTAGGAAGAAGGGCTTACTAGAATTGGAGCAGTGGTGAATGCTGATTTCAAGGTTTGAAAGGCTTTTTTTTGCTTCTTTGGTCCATGAGAATTTCGCATTTCTTGTAAGCTTGGTAAGAGGTGTCACTATCTTGGAGTAATCTGTAATGAATATTGTGTAAAAGTTGACAAACCCTAGAAAACATTGTACATCTCAAACACATGAAGGTGGTTGCCAATCAAGGATTATCTCAATCTTCTTAGGGTCCATAAAGATTCCTTTCTGTGACACAATGGACCCTAAAAGCTCCTCTTATGTCTGATGTAAAGAGCACTTCTCCAATTTTGCATATAAAATTTTTCCTCTTAGTTCTCTAGGACTATCTTTACATGAGATTCATGACCCTTTAGATTTTGGAGAAGCTCAAGATATCATCTAGATAATTACCACAAATTTATCTAAATACTCTTGAAAGATATCATTCATCATGTGTTGAAAGATGGTTGGAGCATTTGCGAGACCCAAAAGGCATAACTACATACTCAAAATGTCCATACCTTGTTTGAAACGTTGTCTTCCATTTGTCTCCTTCTTTGATCCTTACAAGATTGTAGGCCCCTCAAAGGTCAATCTTCATGGATAATTTTCCTTTTACAAGGTGTTCCAAGAGCTCTGATATATGTATAGAGGGTATATGTTATTTATTGTGACTTTATTCAACCCATGATAGTCTATGCACATTCAAAGATTCCCATCCTTCTTCTTTACAAGTAGGATAGGGACTTCTGCAGGAGACTTTGAGTGTGTGATAAACCCCTTGGCTAGATTCTCATCAACATTCTTACATAAATATGTAAGTTCCTATGGGGATTGTCTATAGATTGGTCTGAAGGGTAGTTGTGCTCCTTCTTGAAGTTCTATGGCACAATCATAAGGACTATGCTCTAGGAGGATATATGCATTCTTCTTTTCAAAAACATCTTCAAAACCTTGGTACTGGTCTAACAACTTCACCGAATCATCTTTCTTCGACTCTTCAGTTGGCATGGCATAGATCGTATATGTCGATTCGCTTTGGCTCCGACATATGTCAAGTTCTTTTGGATATCTCGATGGGTGATTTTATTCTTTTCCCAATTAATGTCTAGATTATGTTTCTTTAGCTAGGGCATTCCAACGATAACTAGATTTGTTGGACTTGGTATTATGTTAAAACATATATGGGAATCATGGTCACCAAGGTGTACTCTTAATGATGTGGTTTCCATGGTAATATCCCTAGATGCTATAGGTCATCCATCTACTACTTCAACTACCACTGGTTTGCTCTTCTTAAGTATTGGAATTCAATGTTTCTTAACTAATCCTTGATTGATGAAACATGAGGAGGATCGTGAATCTACTAGGCCTATAAGGGAAATGGTCTTCTTAGGCATGATTAACTTGATAGGGGCAAGACATGTTTCTATGGGTGTAGCTGGAATTATGAGACCCTTTCTTATTTCATGATCTGGTGGTATGATCTCTTTTACAAATAGCCTTCTTTGTTTCCTTGCTCTAAAAGGGTGACTCCAGCTCATGAGTTTTTTCTTTTTTTGGGACAATTAACTGCAATATGGCTAGGGTTTCCATAATAGAGGCATAACTTGTTATTTCTTCTTCTCTATTTCTCTTATGGTGTTAGAGTCTGGAACCTACTTACATCTATCTGCATAGGTTCAGGCATACACTCATCTTTAGGAGTGGGTTGGAAGGGTTTCCATTGGCAAAGTCTTCCTTCTACTTGTTTTTCTTGTTTCCTTTCAAAAAGGTGGTTATCACATTGAATTGCTTGAGTGATGTATTCATTCAATGTCTTAACCTCTAGCTTCACATCATCTCTTAAAACCCATCTAAATTGGCTTATGAAATAATCCTCATGCCAAGTGAGATTACATATCAAGTGCCTAAATTCTGATGCATAGGTAGAGGCAGGGTTGTTACCTTGATGTAGCTTCCAAAGTTTTGTAACTACCACTCCACTCCTGTCTGCATCTCCAAATGTGGTGGTGAGTTCTAGAAGAAACCCCTTATAGTCTTGACGTACTGGCCATGTTCTTCTCCAAGATTGGGGCAAACCATGATAATGGTTGGGCATAGAGCAAGGTTCCAATAAACCCGACCTTGGATGCCTCATCAAGTTATTTATAAGGTTGTATACAAATGTACAACTTGCTGGAGGAATCCCTGGAACTTTGTGTGATCCCCGTCAAACTTTTCTAGCATCCAAATCTTGGGTTCCTTCATGAAGGATGAACTAGGCCATTGATTAACTTGAACACTTCCTTGATTTTCTTGAAGATTCTCTATTGGTTCTTGTAATTCTTGGAGGAGTGCACCTAATGTACCAAATGTCCCATCTCAACATGTGTCTATCGATGAGTTAGGTCCTTGACTTGTTGTTGGAGACTATGAAGTGATGCCACAATCTGTTCATAAGCATTATCCATGATGCCTAGTCTTGGATAGAAGCTTGTCTTGCCAAAATGTCAAGGGAGCACTATATTGTGCCCTCTCACTAGACTAGACAAGATTTTAGAAGTATAGTTTCGATTACAAGATCACCCACATAGGGACATAATACAAGAATATATAACTGATACAAGAAGTCCCACAACCCAGAGCTGATAGGTATAGATAGCTCAACTAGAGATGATATAGAAGATCCCACAAACTGCGGTTGTAGGTGTTGCCCATTGAATCCCGCAGACACACGTCTGCAGAGGATAGTATAGAAACAAAATCACACAAAAGTACTCAGAGAATAGAAAGAGACAAGAGATGACACCAGACTTGGTACAATCTCCCCTACATACTCTGATGGACGAGTCTATCAGAGCATGTGTATTTATAGGTATTTCTTATCACGTCCTAAATAGAAGATACATGAGGGTAGTGCTTTGAAAAGCGTGCTTTTGCTTTATTTACAAAAATCATAATTTTCTATTTTTACAAAAATATCACTTTCTAAAGCGATCTATTATTTTTACAAAAATAACTAAAAATACTATCTTCTAAAAATACTATCTTCTAAAAATAACTATCTTCTAAATATATTCTTCTAAATATCTCAAAAAATATTTGAATAAGTCCATGCGCGTTCACACCCTCATGGATCTTCACCTACTAAATCAAAACACAAAACACATTAAAAACCTCAAGGCATTAAAATCCATTTAACATTCCAATATTGCATAAAGTATAGCATGCCTCCCAATTGACAAGAAACTGACCTCAGTTGATAAGAATAAAATAGACATGGATGGCCAGTCACATGTCCCATCACTGAACAATCATAAGCATGTTCCATGTAAAAACACATGCATGGAACTAGAAAACGGGAATTTAATGTGATTGTGAATGATAAGCAAAAATCAAATGATCATAATGTGGAGTTAGTGATGTTTTATGAATCCATTGAGATTCTTCAAGTGAATGATTTTTATATTTAACCAAATATCTATGGTATTGGTTACCTGCGCGTGTAGTAGTAATAAACATACAGAACATCAAAACTATTGGCACACGATACCAAAATGTATGAAATCTAAAGTTCACCAAAATAGGTTGATGACAAATGCTATCACTGTAGGTGAATGTTGCATGCAATAAACACTTAAGAAAGATCAGAAAACACATAATGTTGCATGCCATGATTTATGAATTATTGCAAATTAAAACATCACAACTAGACCACAACGAAAATGACCAAAGAGTCTGAATCGTCATTTTACGTGAAGTGAGAAGGTAGGAAGGTCAGAAGTGCCAGATTTTGTACACATGATGTAGTGCTAACATTGCCAGAGGCCGACCAGTGACTTATGAGACACGAATCCCATCATGCTGCAACAGGATTGTATGAGGCTCCCACTTGATTGATAGCAAACATCCTCTGAATGGATACCAAATTTCCATCGGACGGAATTGCCATCCGATGTATACTGCACAGATGATCATCTACCTACATACATAGATTCAGAACAACATAAAAGAAAAGGGTAGAGAGAGAAGAAACCATACCCAACAAGATCTCAGACTTTCCCCAAAACGTGCATGTGCTTTTCATTCATTAAAGCTAATATATATACAGTTACATGCACCCATTCGTATGGGTCTTCATGACTTTTCATTGCAACCCTTCAAATTGAGCCTTAATAAAACTATAAAATGCCAACATGTACATGCCATTCTAACACATCATAATCAAGTATTTTCTGTGGAATTAAAATTTCAGCATCCTCTTCTAGCCAAGGAGGATCATCTAAAATAGGAGTGAGTGGTAGAGTTCCTTTAAATGATTTCAATAAATTGATATGAAAAGAATTATGTATATTCCAATGAGAAGGTATATTTAATCTAAAAGCATTCTCATTTATTTTCTCAATAATATGGAAAGGTCCATAATAACGTGGTGCAAGTTTAACCTAAGGATGTTGTGAAATATTTTTCAAACATCTTTTAATTATTCGTAACCATACAAAATCATTTTCATTAAATTCTTTAGCTATGCGTTTCTTATTAACATTACGAATGTAACATTCTTGACTCTTTTAAATGTGCTCATGGACCTCATGAAGTGTAGAAATATGATCTTGTGCAAAAGAATCAGCCATAGGTATATCAATTTGAATGAGAGTCATGGGAATGTGAATTTTTTTACCATACAAAATTTCATATAGTGCACTAGTAGTGGTATGTCTTGTGTTATTATATGCAAATTGTAGTAAAGGGAGTTTCTCATCCCAATTACTTGGATTATCTAAAGAATAACAATGTAATAGATCTAAAATAGTACTATTCGTAGCTTCACTTTTCCCATTACTTTCAGGATGACATGTAGAAATAAAGTCTATTTTAGAACCTAAATTTTAAAATAATACAACCCAAAAGTGATTACAAAAACGAACATCTTGATATGATAGAATAACTTTTGGAAACCCATGATGTGGAAAAATACATTTAATAACTAGCTTAGCAGCTTGAGGTGCAGAAAGAGTCTTGTTACAAGGAATGAACTATGCTTGTTTATTAAACCTATCAACAATTGTCCAAATCATATCATTATGAGATGAACTTGAGGGAAGACCAGTAATAAAATCCATAGAATTTTGTTCCCATGGTCCATTAGGTATGGGAAGTGGCATTAATAATCCAAATGCTTTATCGTGATGTTTTTTCACACATGATTGACGCACAATGCAATGGGAAACATACTGTGTAGTATCCTTTTCCATATTTGGACAAAAGAAGAATGCTTTACAAGTAGAAATAGTACTTTGTATGCCCCTATGACCCAAATATGGTGGTTCATGCATCTCTTTCATAACAAATTGTTTAAAACATTGTGTGATGCATAACTTGTGTTTGAAATACAAGAATCCATTATGAAAAGTGTAGTGATCCTCACTAAATGTTGTAGAATTATTGAAAGCATTCCATGTTTGTGAAAAAATACAAATCAGATGCATAAGTAGAAATCATGTCATGAAATGAATGAATATGAACAACAGAAATATTATTGATTGAAACAATAGCTATCTGGGGGGATGGGAAAAAACTAAGGGCGTCAGCTACAACATTAGCTTTGCTAGGTTGATATTGAATCATAGGCTGAAAATTTTGTATGAATGAAGCCCATTTAATGTGTCAGTCAAAAATCAATGGTTGATTCAATAAATGCTTAATAGCTTTTTGGTTTGTTTTGATTATGACTTCTAAACCCATGAGATAATGTTTCCAAAATTTTAAAGCATGCAAAGTAGCTAAAAGTTCCTTATCATATGTACTATAATTCTTTTATGAAGGTTTAAGTTTTCTACTTTCAAATGCAATAGGATGGTCATTTTGCATTAATACAACACCTATACCTAAACCACTAGCATCTCTAACTACATGAAAAGGTTGTGCAAAATCAGGTTATTTCAAAACAGGTGCATGAGAAAGTGCATGTTTGAGTTTTTCAAATGATTGTTGTTGTGATAATCCCCATGCAAATTTTAATTTTTTCTTCAATAATAATGTGAGTGGGAGTGCTAAATAAGAAAAACCTTTTACAAACTTTCTATAAAACTAGCTAATCCAAGAAAAGATCGTACATCATTCACAGATTTGGCTACATGCCATTCTTCAATTACTTTAATTTTCTTTGGATCTACATGAACACCTTGACTAGAGACAATATGGCCTAAATACTCTAATTCCTTTTGGAAGAAATAACTCTTTTCAAGTTTGGCATAAAGTTTGTTTTTGTGTAACAAATTGAAAACTGTTTTTCATGGTCATCATCATTCTCAATATAGACAAGTATATCATCAAAGAAAACAAGAACAAAAGCTTTGTATTCAAGAAAAATGTTATTCATCATGCGTGCAAACATAGCACGTGCATTAGTAAGTCCAAAAGGCATTACCATGAGTTCAAAGTGACTAGTTTGAGCTCAAAAGGCAGTCTTATAACTGTCATTTTGTGTCATTCATATCTGATGATACCCAGATTTAAGATCAATTTTACTAAAGACACATGCTCCATGAAGTTTATCTAGCAAATCATCTATCCTAGGAATAGGATATCTATTTTTAATTGTGATCTTATTGAGTGCTCTATAGTCAATGCGCATCTTATAAGTCTCGTTCTTCTTCTCTACTAAAAGAACAGGTGCTCCAAAGGGAGAAGCAGTAGGCCTTATAAGTCCTTTGTGAAGTAAATCCTTAACTTGATTAATTGTAAAGGCTCATGCCTATAAGGTGCTTT
>CM035415.1:101546164-101571164 GCA_020310875.1 Ceratopteris richardii
AAAGACCCCTCAGTCTCAGGATCAAGGTACTATGTGTCTTTCATTGATGATTATAGAAGATGGAATGTATTATACTTCATGAAGCATAAGGATAAGGTATTTAATTGTTTTAAGAAATATCTTGCATTAGTTGAAAACCAGACAGGAAGGAATTTGAAGAGGCTAAGGTCAGATGGAGGAGGTGAGTACTTCTCCAATGAATTTGAAGACTTCTTGCAGGACAGAGGCATCAAAAGAGAGATAACCACAAGGTATTCTCCTAAACAGAATGGGGTAGCTGAAAGAAGAAATAGGTTAATTGTTGAGACAGCTAGATCTATGCTTAATGAGAAGAAATTACCCAACTATCTATGGGCAGAGAGTGTGTCTACTGCCACTTACCTCATAAACAGGTTACCATCTAAGTCACTTGATGGTATGACACCCTATGAAGCATGGCATGGTAAGAGACCATCATTAGATCACTGCAAAATATTTGGGTGTGTAGCCTATGTGCACATTCCTTCTCAGATAAGAGGTAAGCTAGATCCAAAGGCTGAAAAATGCATTTTCATTGGGTATGATTTAAATAAAAAAGGTCACAGGTTTTATAATCCTACCAATAAGGGATTTATGGTAAGCAAAGATATGACCTTTGATGAAAATGATTCTTGGTATGAGAATGAATGCAGGAAGGTCAAACTACCCTATGATTTGGAAGAGGAATTTCCAAAACTTGCAAAGGAGGAACCTACTCAGAATCAAGACTCAAGTTCAGATGATGAAGACACTATCAACCTTGAAGAATTCAAAGCATGGAAGACCAAGGGCAAAATGAAGATGAAGAAGCTTGAAGACATACCTAAATCATCAACTCAATCAATCAAAAGATCTCAAAGAGAAAGCAAGAAACCTATCAGATATTGTTGGAACATCAAGCTTACACTATGCTTGAGGTGGATTGATCTACATCAAAGGCTATCGCGTCGAAAGAATATCCGTTGGAGAGTTCTTTTTCATATGCTCATTTATTGTATTTTTTGAGAATATTTTGATGGATCATTTACCATTGTAAAAGCCTTGAGTTGTACACATGTAAAGGTACAAATATAGGGCCAAAATCCCACGAAATTTTGGTGGTTGAAGTTGCATTCAATCAAGCAATCAATCACCTAAAAGTAGATCAATCAAGATCTTCACTTTTCCTAGATTGTAGGGAAGTGAATTGATTCCCTCCAACAACCATTCCCACCTTCATTTGAATTCAAATTCAAGTTGTAAAAGTCGTGGAACACTCTTAGAGGCTATATAAGGAGTTGAAATCACTTGTATTATACATGGAAGCAATATACATACACTTGTGACCATGATTGTCTTGCTCCTTCAATTTTCTGCATCATCTTCTTCGCCAACAGTAATCTTGCAGAGGCTGCTGCTCTCTGCTCAGAGCTCCAAATTAAGTGCAAGAGGACTCATTGGAAAGGTAGTAGTGTCTAGTTTATGCCTGTAAATTTTCAAAGAATTTGGTTCAGCAGAGTTGGAGACATCTCAGTTTTTCTGCCTCGGGGTCAATCTCTGCATATTCCTGAAAAATAGGAAGTACCACCGGTGAATGTCGCATTCATTCCTATAGCAACTTTTGCTTATTCTTTATAATTTTGTGCATTCCATACACTCAACCCTATGTGTATCACTCCCATAAAAGGATTTTTTCTAATTGTAATCACGCTGGTCGCTATGGACATTTGAAGTTCATTGTCTCTTCCATAGATAGTAAGTTTTTTGAGCTAGTCGACCCGCGAACCTATCTGTTTTGTATCGACTCATTCTCCTTGATGCTCCAAGGTACATAGTGTGTTTCTTTGCACTTATAGCATGCCTATAAGGTCTATTTGAGTCTCCAAAAGCTCAAGGGCTGGTCTTGTGCTGGTTGGCTTGACCAAACTTCATGGCCTCGAAACGCACTTTTCTACCTTCGACAAGCTTCTCCAAGTTCTTACAGTGGTATCAGAGCTAGTTCAAGATGGGTGACGGCTTTCCCTCAATGATCGAGAAGCTTGATCGACACAACTACGCGGCTTGGCAAATCAGAATGGAGGCCTATTTGCAAGGTAGAAATCTTTATGGAATTGTAGCAGGTGATGAAGCTATGCCTATTCCAAGATCCAAAGGAGGACCTACACAGGAGGAGACAGATAAGCTCACACTTTGGTGCGCAAGGGATGCTCAAGCAAGGTCGTACATACTAAACTCTATCTCTGACTTTCTATTACCACATATTAGAGGATGCAAGACATCTCAAGAGACTTGGGATGCCCTGGAGACGTTCTTTTCTGCTAGTACCAAAGCAAGAAAGAATCATCTTTGGAACGAGTTCAACCAAATGAAGAAGACACCTAAACAAACCATCACAGAGTTTGTTACCAAGGTCAAAGAGGTTGCGGATCAGTTAGCATCCATTGGAGATCTGATTGAAGAAGAGGTCATCATGAGGCAAATTCTCAACGGCATTCGAAGTGATAAGCAATGGCAATCCTTCACGACGGCTTACGATCTCATCATGGATGTGCAGACTCCAGACTTCAACATCTTTCTTGGACAACTCTTCAATCAAGAAGCCAACAATAGCATAAAGGAAGGTAACTCTTATCATGGTAATTCAACTAGTGCTCTATATGCAGATAAGAAGGATAAGAAGCAGAAAGGCAAGAAGAAGGAAGAAGATGAAGAAGAGACTTCCCAAGCCAACTTCGCAAGCAAGAGCAAGTGGAAAGGGAAGAAGAAAGGACCAAAGCAAGACAAAGCCAAAGGTCAGAATGTTCAACCTTGTGCCATATGCGATAAGACCAACCACACCACTCAGAATTGCTGGTTCAATGGGAAGACCCAGAAAGGAAGTGGAAGAGGTGGATATGGCGGCAATAGAGGCAGAGGTGGACACAACTTCAACAACAACAATAGAAGCTATAATAGAAGGGACTACAACAATTATTCAGAAGATCAACCACATGAAGACTCATTGCTTCTTATGAACCTAAGCCACAAAGAAGGTAAAGAAGACGATCATTTGTTCTACATAGATTCAGGATGTTCGAATCATGTTGCAGGCAACATTGCTCTTCTATCTGACTTGGAAAGTCCAAAGCATAGACATGAAGTGCAAAGAGGGGATGACACGAAGCACAATGTGGAGAAGATTGGTAATGTCAAAGCTTCCAATGGCAGGACAAACATTCTGAGTAAGGTTCTCTATGTACCCACTATCACTAAAAACCTAATCAGTGTAGGCCAAATAGTTGAAAAAGGCTTGCAAGTTAGGTTCACCCAACATGGAGCTTTTGTGGAAGATCCATGTCAAGGCTTCAAGAAGATAGCCCGAGGTGAGAAGCATGGTAGGCTCTTTACTTTTGAAGTAGGAGATACCAGGAACATAGCTCTATTCAACTTTGGGTCTCAAACCCTAAGTGAGCTTGAAGTGTGGCATAAGAGACTTGCTCATGTGAATGAAAGAACCTTGAAGGATATATGCAGGGATCAAAGTGTTCTAGGACTGCCGAACATATCAAAGCAACACATGATCAACAGGTGTGATGCATGTCAGATTGGGAAGGCAGAAAGACAACCATTCAACCACAAAGGCTACATCCACAACAACTTATTGGACTTAGTACATACAGATGTATGGGGACCAAGTCAAGAACCTTCATTGGCAGGATCAAGGTATTATGTCTCATTTATTGACGACCATAGTAGGTGGACTGTTCTATACTTTATCAAGAGTAAGAATGAAGTATTTGATTGCTTCAAGAAGTATCTTGCACATGTGGAGAATCATACAGGTAGATCACTAAAGAAGCTCAGATCTGATGGAGGGGGAGAATACTTCTCCAAAGATTTTGATGAGTTCTTGCAGGATAAAGGTATCAAAAGGGAAGTGACTACCAGGTACTCTCCTCAACTAAATGGAATTGCAGAGAGGAGAAACAAGACATTGGTTGGATCAGCCCGAACAATGCTTGAAGAGAAGAAGTTGCCACATTATCTATGGGCAGAAGCTATTTCAACTGCAGTGTACCTTGTCAATCGACTACCATCCAAATCACTTCAAGGTATGACTCCTTATGAAGCATGGCATGGAAGAAAACCTAGTCTTGGACATTGCAAGGTTTTTGGTTGTTTAGCTTATGTTCATGTACCATCACAAATAAGAGGTAAGCTAGATGAAAGGGCAAGAAAGGCAGTGTTTATTGGATATGATTCAACTCAGATGGGTTACAGGTTCTTCAATCCTTCAACCAAGCAATTCACTACAAGTAGAGATGTTGTGTTTGAAGAACACAGGTCTTGGTATGATGAAGACAAACAAAAGGTAACACTACCATATGATCTTGATTATGACTCTCATCAATTAGGAAGCAAGCATGATACACAGGTCCAGGATCCAAGAAGTGATACAGACGATGACCAAGATGAAAGAGAAAGGGATTACAAGCTATGGAAGTCAAGAGGCAAAGCAAAGATGCAAGAGGTTGGAGAATGCTCCAAACAAGCACCTAGAAGATCAGCAAGAGAGAAGAAACAACCAGAAAGGTATGGATATGATTCCACATTTGTTACAAAGCATTCAATCTACTTGGCAAAAGACTCTATTTCAGAGGAACCCTCAACCTATGAAGAGGCAAAGGGAAACCCTAATTGGGAAAAGGCCATGAACGAAGAGATAGATGCATTGAAGGAAATGGAAACTTGGGATTTGGTTCCAATATCGCCGAATCAAAAGGTAATTGGTTGCAGATGGGTATATAAAGTTAAAAGAAATTCAGATGGATCAGTTTGCAGGTACAAGGCAAGATTAGTTGCCAAAGGATGCTCACAAACTCATGGTATAGACTATGAGGAAACATTCTCACCAGTTGCAAAGATGACTACAATCAGGACATTGATAAGTGTAGCTGCTGCAAGGAATTGGAGACTCCTCCAACTTGATGTGAAAAATGCATTCTTAAATGGTTGGATAAGTGAAGAGGTATACATGTCACAACCACCAGGTTTTGAAAACCCTAATCATCCATCTTATGTTTGCAGACTTAAGAAAGCATTGTATGGATTGAAACAAGCTCCAAGAGCTTGGAATTACAGGTTGGTTACATATCTTCAAGACCAAGGGTTCAAAGCTAGCAGCTCCGATCCTTCTCTATTCATCAAAAGGGATCACAATGAGGTTATCTATCTATGTGTATATGTAGATGATATTATTGTCACAGGTGATTATCTAAATGGCATTCAAAGGATCAAGAGACACATGCAAGAGGAGTTCAAAATCAGTGACCTAGGTGAGCTCACATATTTCCTAGGTATGCAGGTGATATACACAGATGAAGGAATGTATTTGACTCAAAGAAGATACATTCAGGATCTTCTTCTCAAGTTCAAAATGGAGAACACTAAACCTGCAGGTACACCTTTGGAGATGAATCATAAACTTAGTGTTTATGAGGGTGAGAAAATTGAAGACATTAAAGAGTATCAAAGCTTGGTAGGTAGCTTGATATATGCTACTCACACAAGGGCAGACATCTCATATAGTGTGGGAGTGCTTAGTCAGTTCATGCACTCACCAAGAAGACCACACATGGATGCGGATAAGAGAGTACTGAAGTATCTCAAAGGTACAATCAACGAGGTATATTCTATCCTTACTCTTCAGATTTGGATATCAAAATCTACTCAGATGCAGATTGGGCAGGAGCTAAGGATGATAGAAAAAGTACATCTGGTTACTTAGCATTTGCACGTTCAAAGCTAGTGTCATGGAGTTCCAAGAAGCAACCAATAGTTGCTTTATCCTCAACTGAAGCAGAGTACAGAGGCTTGACCATAGCAACTCAAGAGGCAATATGGTTAAAAGCATTGTATACAGATTTGGGACTTGTGAGTTCAAAACCTCACATATTTGGAGATAATGTAAGTTCCATGCATCTAGCGGAAAATCCTATTTTTCATGCGAGAACCAAGCACATAGAAGTCCATTACCACTTCATCAGGGAGAAGCTCATGGCAAAGGAGATCGACATTTCTTTTGTTCCGACTGAAAAGCAAGTAGCAGATATGATGACGAACACACTTGATGGAATAAAGCTTTGTAGATTCAAAGCTATGGCAGGTATTCAACCTATCAGAGAATGAAGACTCAAGCATACTTTAGCTTGAGGGGGAGCTGTTGGAACATCAAGCTTACACTATGCTTGAGGTGGATTTGATCTACATCAAAGGCTATCGCGTCGAAAGAATATCCGTTGGAGAGTTCTTTTTCATATGCTCATTTATTGTATTTTTTGAGAATATTTTGATGGCTCATTTACCATTGTAAAAGCCTTGAGTTGTACACATGTAAAGGTACAAATATAGGGCCAAAATCCCACGAAATTTTGGTGGTTGAAGTTGCATTCAATCAAGCAATCAATCACCTAAAAGTAGATCAATCAAGATCTTCACTTTTCCTAGATTGTAGGGAAGTGAATTGATTCCCTCCAACAACCATTCCCACCTTCATTTGAATTCAAATTCAAGTTGTAAAAGTCATGGAACACTCCTAGAGGCTATATAAGGAGTTGAAATCACTTGTATTATACATGGAAGCAATATACATACACTTGTGACCATGATTGTCTTGCTCCTTCAATTTTCTGCATCATCTTCTTCGCCAACAGTAATCTTGCAGAGGCTGCTGCTCTCTGCTCAGAGCTCCAAATTGAGTGCAAGAGGACTCATTGGAAAGGCAGCCGTGTCTAGTTTATGCCTCCAAATTTTCAAAGCATTTGGTTCAGCAGATTTGGAGAAATCTCAGTTTTTCTGCCTCGGGGTCAATCTCTACGTATTCCTGAAAAATAGGAAGTACCACCGGTGAATGTCGCATTCATTCCTATAGAAAATTTTGCTTATTCTTTATACTTTTGTGCATTCCATACACTCAACCCTATGTGTATCACTCCCATAAAAGGATTGTTTCTAATTGTAATCACGCTGGTCGCTATGGGCATTTGAAGTTCATTGTCTCTTCCATAGATAGTAAGTTTTTTGAGCTAGTCGACCCGCGAACCTATCTGTTTTGTATCGACTCATTCTCCTTGATGCTCCAAGGTACATAGTGTGTTTCTTTGCACTTATAGCACGCCTATAAGGTCTATTTGAGTCTCGAAAAGCTCAAGGGCTGGTCTTGTGCCGGTTGGCTTGACCAAACTTCATCGCTTCGAAACGCACTTTTCTACCTTCGACAAGCTTCTCCAAGTTCTTTCAGATATGGGTATGATACATCTCTTGTTAGTAAACATTCAGTTTATCTTGCCAAAGATTTGTCAAATGAAGAACCAAGTTCATATGAAGAAGCAATAACCAAATCAGAATGGAAAGAAGCCATGAATGAGGAGATTGAAGCACTCAAGGAGAGTGACACATGGGAGTTAGTACCCAAGAAGGATTCTATGAAGGTAATAGGATCCAGATGGATCTATAAGTTGAAAAGAAATTCTGATGGAACAATTAATAGGTACAAAGCTAGATTGGTAGCCAAGGGTTTTGCACAAACCCAAGGCATTGACTATGAAGAGACATATTCTCCTGTGGCCAAGATGCCAACAATCAGAGTGTTGGTAAGTGTGGCTGCATCAAAGAATTGGAACATGTACCAATTGGATGTCAAGAATGCTTTCTTGAATGGATGGATTTCAGAAGAAGTTTATATGTCACAACCTCCTGGCTATGAGGACCCTAAGAAGGTAACTTATGTTTGCAAATTAAAGAAGGCTTTATATGGATTGAAGCAGGCACCTAGGGCATGGAATTAGAGGTTAACTACATACCTCCAAGACCAAGGTTTTGTCATGAGCAAGGCTGACACTTCTCTGTTCATTAAGAGAAGTAATTCAGAGGTAATATATCTCTGTGTTTATGTTGATGACATCATCATTACAGGTAATGATGTCAATGGAATCAGGTATATCAAAAGCCAGATGATGAAGGAGTTCAAGATCAATTATCTTGGTTTATTGAAGTATTTTCTAGGGCTTGAATTAGTTTACACTATTTCAGGGATATACATTGTTGGGAAAGATGGATGGATGCTCCAAGAGACTGAGTAGGTACTGCTAAACCTGCTTTGTACCAGCCCTCTATTGCTTCAAAGTTGATAAGTAGACCTTCTTAGATTTCCAATAACACCAAAAAATGGCCTATGTACTATGGAAGTGATGTGTGTAATGATTGAACCAAAACAGATAACTTTGAAGTTCACAAACTCAAGAAAACCTTCTATTTTTGTCTTGACACCTGCTGACTGTTTTGCTCAGTGTGACCAGCACTTTCAATATATAAAAGCTTAATCCAAATTGCTTCTTGTGTGGCATTAGCCAGTCCTCTATACTCTGCCTCTGTGGAAGACAAAGCAACAGTAGGTTGCTTCTTTGAAGACCATGAAATTGGTTTGTCACCTGCAAAAGATATATATCCAGAAGTGCTTCTCCTATCATCCTTGCATCCTGCTCAATCTGCATCTGAATAAATTTTGATATCAATATCTGAAGTGTAAGGAAAATACAAACCATGGTTCTGTGTACCCTTGAGATACTTCAAGATTCTCTTGGCAGCCTCTAAGTGAGGTATCCTTGGCTTGTGCATAAATTGACTTAGCACACTTACACCATATGCAATATCAATTCTTGTAAGAGTAGCATAGTTCAAGCTACCCACCATACTTTGATTACTTGTAATGTCTTTGACTTCATCACCTTCATGGGCACTTAGCTTTAGTTTTACCTTCGTTGGAGTGCTTGCTACTTTAGCATCCTGCAAGTGAAACTTCTTCAACATATCCTGTACATACTTTTTCTGAGTAATGTATATCCCTAAATTAGTGTAAACTAATTCAAGCCCTAGAAAATACTTCAATAAACCAAGATCATTGATCTTGAACTCCTTCATCATCTGGTTTTTAATATACCTGATTCCATTGGCATCATTACCTGTAATGATGATGTCATCAACATAAACATCGAGATATATTACCTCTGAATTACTTCTCTTAATGAACAGAGAAGTGTCATCCTTGCTCATGACAAAACCTTGGTCTTGGAGGTATGTAGTTAACCTGTAATTCCATGCCCTAGGTGCTTGCTTCAATCCATATAATGCCTTTTTTAATTTGCAAACATAAGTTACCTTCTTAGGGTCCTCATAGCCAAGAGGTTGTGACATATAAACTTCTTCTGAAATCCATCCATTCAAGAAAGCATTCTTGACATCCAATTGGTACATATTCCAATTCTTTGATGCAACCACACTTACCAACACTCTGATTGTTGGCATCTTGGCCACAAGAGAAAATGTCTCTTCATAGTCAATGCCTTGGGTTTGTGCAAAACCCTTGGCTACCAATCTGGCTTTGTATTTATTAATTGTTCCATGAAAATTTCTTTTCAGCTTATAGATCCATCTAGATCCTATTACCTTCATAGAATCTTTCTTGGGTACTAACTCCCATGTGTCACTCTCCTTGAGTGCTTCAATCCCCTCATCCATAGCTTCTTTCCATTTCGATTTGGTTATTGCTTCTTCATATGAACCTGGTTCTTCATTTGACAAATCTTTGGCAAGATAAACTGAATGTTTAGTAACAAGAGATGTATCATACCCATATTTGATAGGTTTCTTGCTTTGTCTTTGAGATCTTCCGATTGATTGAGTTGATGATTCAGGTATATCTTCAAGATTCTTCATCTTCATTTTGCCCTTGGACTTCCATGCCTTGAATTCTTCAAGATTGATAGTGTCTTCATCATTTGAACTTGACGCTTCATTCTGAATAGGTTCCTCCTTTGCAAGTTTTGGAAATTCCTCTTCCAAATCATAGGGTAGTTTGACCTTCCTGCATTCATTCTCATACCAAGAATCATTCTCATCAAAGATCAAATCTCTGCTTACAATAAATCCCTTATGGGTAGGATTATAAACTTGTAACCTTTTTTATTTAAATCATACCCAATGAAAATGCATTTTTCAGCCTTTGGGTCTAGCTTACCTCTTATCTGAGAATGTGCACATATGCTACACATCCAAATATTTTGCAGTGATCTAATGATGGTCTCTTACCATGCCATGCTTCATAGGGTGTCATCCCATCAAGTGACTTAGATGGTAACCTGTTTATGAGGTAAGTAGCAGTAGAAACACTCTCTGCCCATAGATAGTTAATTAATTTCTTCTCATTAAGCATAGATGTAGCTATCTCAACAATTAACCTATTTCTTCTTTCAGCTACCCCATTTTGTTCAGGAGAATACCTTGTGGTTATCTCTCTTTTGATGCCTCTGTCTTGCAAGAAGTCTTCAAATTGATTGGAGAAGTACTCACCTCCTCCATCTGACCTTAGCCTCTTCAAATTCCTTCCTGTCTGGTTTTCAACTAATGCAAGATATTTCTTAAAACAATTAAATACCTCATCCTTATGCTTCAAATCTCAAGCTCTGAAAGTGTTTGATCTTTATAACTGTATAGTGCAATATTCTTTGTATCTTCCAACTCAAAAGTGAAAAGTCTACCTGATTTTTCTCCTTTAGCAATCCTCTTGAACCCATGTCTTGGGTCCTCCACATATGCTCCATATTGATTAAACTGCAGAGATGGTTTCTCTGAGCTTGGTGCATCATTTTCAGTGATTTAACTTGGTAACATTATCTCTATAAGTCTAGTAACCTTTCTCCACAATCTGACCAACACTCATCAAATTTTTGGTAATGGTTGGTACATAGAGTACCCTGCTTAACAAATTCTGATTACCATCACAAGTCTTAACATTTCCAACTTTAACTACTAAATGCTTTGTATCATCACCTGTTTGGACTTGATGTTTACCTTTTGGTTCCTCAAGATAAGAGAGTAGTGCCACATTTCCAGCCACATGATTTGAGCACCCTGAATCAATGTAGAATAGGTGATCATCATTTGTACCTGACTTTGAAGTCATGTTCATGATCAAAAGAGATTCATCCTGCTCCTCTGTGTAGTTTTTGTAGTCCTTTCTAGTTTTGAATCCTCCTTGGTAGTTTCCATTGTAATTGTTGTTGTGGCCTTGGTGATGATTGAACCTTCCTCTTGACTGTGAGTATCCATCTCTTTGGTAGCCTCTTCCTCTCTGATTTTTGTAATTCCTTAAACACTCATCTGTAGTATGATTTGATAAACCACAAATGTTGCATGGTGATGAGTTATAGGGTCTCCCCCTACCTTGCTTACCTCCTCTGCCCCTTCCTCTTGAAGATCTACCTCTCCCTGCATAGTTGGCTTGGGAGGTAGAGCCTTCATCTTCCATCTTTCTGCTCTTGCCTTTATCCTTAGACTTCTTATTAGTGTATAGGGCAGAAGAGGTATTACCTTTGGATGTATCTCCATTTTTGGTGAGCTTTGCTTCATGTGTAAATAGTTGTCCCATGAGATTTGTAAGATCTGGAGTGTGCATGTCCATGTAGAGATCCATTGCAGTGGTGAAGCTTTCCCATTTGTCATCAGCCTTAATGCCATTGATCACTTGCCTTACAATTTGTTCTTCTTCAATCTCTTCTCCTATGCTTGCTAACTGATCTGCAACATCTTTGATCTTGGTCACAAATTCTGAAACAGCTTGCTTAGGTTGCTTCCTTAGTGTTGTGAATTCAATCCACAACTGATTTTTCCTAGCCCTTGTATTGGAGGAAAAATATGATGACAAGGTTTCCCAAGTTTCTTGGGATGTCTTACAATTTCTGATATGTGGCAAAAGAAAGTCAGAGATAGATTTGAGTAAATATGACCTTGCCAATGCATCCTTAGCACACCATGTGTTGAGCTTTTCTTATTCTTCTGTGGTTGGTAATCCTCTTGCTTTGAATGAGGGAAATTCCTCATCTCCTGAGATGTATCCATAGAGACTCCTTCCTTGTAAGTAGGTCTTCATCCTTAGAGACCAATCTTGATAGTTGTTCCTGTCCAATTTATCAATAAATGAAGGAAAACCATCTCCCATTTTACCTCTATTGCTCTGATACTACTGTTGGGAAAGATGGATGGATGCTCCAAGAGACTGAGTAGGTATTGCTAAACTTGCTTTGTACAATCCCTCTATTGCTTCAGATTGATAAGTAGACCTTCTTAGCTTTCCAATAACACCAAAAAATGGCCTATGTACTTTGGAAGTGATGTGTGTAATGATTGAACCAAAACAGATAACTTTGAAGTTCACAAACTCAAGAAAACCTTCTATTTTTGTCTAGACACCTGCTGACTGTTTTGCTAAGTGTGACGAGCACAGTAGAAATTGATAAAATTCCTTCTAGGGGTATTTAATTAGCTTAGTAAGCTACCATTTGCAAGTAAAATGATGCAAAAAAAATAAACTATGCTAAGATAAATCAATTTAGCAAGTTTAGCTATACCCCCGACTTTTTAGGACTGTAGTAGAAATTGACCAGAATTCACCTAAACGCAGCTTTCTCTGAAATGGATAAATAGAATCACTTAAAACTTTGGCAACATGTAGATGACGTTGAGCTGAATCCAATAAGCTTTGAATCACTTGATTTGGTGAAGAATGGACCGAGATATTCCCTTGACAAGTTGACAGACTTTTGAGTACACTAACAGAGAACTCAGAAATGAATGATGTAAATGTATCTATTAATGAACACTTGTATACAATCCCATTGGAATGAATAACATTGCCTAATGGTGTAGAGAGTGTAGGCTATAGTATAGTCCTCACACACACTCAATCTCAGTAGAATGAGGCTCGGGAATGTCTCTCTTACCCGCAACTTTTCAAGTTCACTTTTTATATGAAGTGAGTGGAGATTTGAATTCAAATTCAAATTTTGGCTCCCTATGATCAAGCTCCTACATGTTAGGAGATATTCCTTCAATCAAATGAACTACTTTTTCCACGACTTACTTTGGTAGGTGATTATAAAAAGATTCTAAGTCAATTTGACTTTTACAATGAGGTAAAGTGGTAATTAACCACTAGCATATGTTCCTATGCTTCTTCATGTATGTGTAGACTTTAAAGTATCCTTTGAGCCAAATGTGTAGGCTTGCAATTTACACCAACATACATTACTCAGAAAAAGTATGTACAAGATATGTTGAAGAAGTTTCACTTGTAGGATACTAAAGTAGCAAGCACTCCAATGGAGGTGAACCTAAAGCTAAGTGCCCATGAAGGTGATGAAGTCAAAGACATTACAAGTTATCAAAGTATGGTGGGTATCTTGAAGTACGCGATCTGTGGCATCTTCTATATCTCTATATCTGCTATACGTGCACATTTGCACTCTCCTCATCTATTCTGGTTCTATGCTCTCTCTCTTATATACATTTTGATCCGGGTTTCAACAAACTCTAATTCTAGAAGTTTCTACGCTGTATATTACAAGCGTGAATTTGTCCCTTCACTAAGGCTTGATTTTTTGAATGCTTTGTTTCTGCTTTTCTTTGTCTTTATGTCGTTATGCATGTTGGGAGTGATGGTTGGATGCACTCAAGAAATGAGTTGATGCTGCTAAACCTGCTTCACACCAGCCCTCCTTTGATTCCAGATATGCTTAGTACACACCTTGATCTTCCAAATGATACCAAAATATACTATATGTACTTTGGAAATGATTTGACTAATGATTGGAACAAAACAGATGATTTTGCACTTCACTAGTCTTGAAAACTTTCTATTTTTATCTTGATACCTGTTCAGAACTTTGCTCAGTGTGACCAGCACACTTACAATTGGAACAATTCCCTTTGGGAGTATTAAAGTATCTTAATAAGCTACCAATTACAAGTGGAATCACTCAAATTAATAAACCATACACTGAGAAATAAGTTTAGCAAAATTCTGATTACCCCCGACTTTTTAGGAGAGTTGCAGAGATAGACCAGTGGCTGCTTCGAGCACGATTTCTCTCAAATGGCTGAATGAAATCTTCTAAAATTTTGTATGCTTGTAGAAGACCTTGATCTGGTTCCAATGAGCTATTGAACTCTTGATTTGGTTCAGTAGATCCTGAGATATGCTCCTCTGAAGTTGATAGACTTGAAGTAGGTGACTCAGACAAAACAGAGATGATGAATGTAAAGATATGTATTAATTCACATTGATGTACATTCCCAATGGCATGACAATCATTGCCAAATGGTACTTAGAGGTGTAGGCTATGAAGAAGTCCTCACACACTCAAATGTTGCTACAGAATTGCCTCGGGATCTGAGCTGAAGTAACCGCGACTTTTGACTTGTAGTTTTTATAGAGGTTAAGTGAGAATTTGAGTTTGAATTCAAATTCAAATTTCCTATGATCACTCCACTAAATGTAGGGAGATATTCTCTCCAATTACACCATCCAAATTCCACGACTCTAATCAATTAGGTGTGTATACCTAATGCCAAGTCATTTAGACTTTTACAAATAAGTAAAATGGTAAGAAATCATAGGCATAGGTTCTTATGATTCTTGCTTCATGTAGAGATATCCTTTAAGGATTCCAAGCCAATCTTCCAAGGGTTCAAGCCAATGTGTGAAGGCTTGACATGCACCAACAGCTCCCCCTCAAGTCAAACACTTTGGATTAAGTCTTCATCTTCTTCATCTTTAGTTTTCAAGCACATCCTGCAATCCAATCATGGACTTAAATCTACATAGCTTGTTTCCATCTAATGCTTTTGTGAGCAAATCTGCACATTGCATATTAGTAGACACATAAATCAATTGAATGTCTTTACTAAGCAACTTCTCTCTCACATAGTGGTAATGAACCTCTATGTGTTTAGTTCTGGCATGATATATTGGATTAGCTGCAAGGTGAAGAGAACTAGTGTTGTCTCCAAAGATGATTGGTGGCCTAGTGTATAAACCTAATTCTGTATATAGAAGCTTCAACCAGATAGCTTCTTGAGTGGCATTGGCAAGCCCTCTATACTCTGCTTCAGTGGATGACAATGCCACTGTAGGTTGCTTCTTGGATGACCAAGAAATAGGTTTATCTCCTGCAAAACAAATGTATCCTAATGTGCTCCTCCTATCATCCTTGCATCCTGCCCAATCTGCATCTGAGTACACTTTAAGATCAATATCTGATGTGTATGGAAAGTACAAACCATGGTTCTGAGTTCCCTTCAAATACTTCAAGATTTTCTTTGCTGCCTCTAGGTGAGGTACCCTTGGTTTGTGCATGAATTGACTAAGCACACTAACTCCATATGCTATGTCAATTCTTGTCAAGGTAGCATAGTTCAAACTACCTACCATACTTTGGTATCCTGTGATGTCTTGGACTTCATCTCCTTCATGAGCACTTAGCTTATGGTTGACCTCCATTGGAGTAGTTGAGACTTTAGCATCCTGCAAACCAAACTTCTTGACCATATCCTGCACATACTTCTTTTGAGTGATATATATACCTGAGTTGGTGTAGACTAACTCAAGACCTAAGAAGTACTTCAATAATCCAAGATCATTAATCTTGAATTCTTTCATCATCTGTCCTTTGATGTGTCTAATCCTATTGACATCATTGCCTGTAATGATGATGTCATCAACATAAACACACAAGTAGATTACCTCTGTACTACTTCTCTTTATGAATAGAGAAGTGTCTGCTTTACTCATTACAAATCCTTGGTCTTGGAGGTAGGTTGTCAACCTGTAATTCCATGCTCTAGGTGCCTGCTTCAAACCATATAGAGCCTTCTTCAATTTACAAACATAATTTACCTTCTTGGGGTCTTCATATCCAGGTGGTTGTGACATGTAGACTTCTTCAGATATCCATCCATTCAAGAAGGAATTCTTGACATCTAATTGGTACATATTCCAATTCTTGGATGCAGCTACACTCACCAATATTCTGATAGTTGGCATCTTGGCCACAGGAGAAAATGTCTCCTCATAATCAATGCCTTGGGTTTGTGCAAAACCCTTGGCTACCAACCTAGCTTTGTACCTGTTTATTGTTCCATCTAAATTCCTCTTTAGTTTGTAGATCCATCTAGATCCTATTACCTTCATAGATTCTTTCTTGGGTACCAAGTCCCAAGTATCACTTTCCTTGAGAGCTTCCATCTCTTCATCCATGGCTTCTTTTCATTCTGGTTTGGTAATTGCTTCTTCATAGGTACCTGGTTCTTCATTCAACAAGTCCTTTGCAAGATATATAGAATGTTTAGTTACAAGTGATGTGTCATACCCAAATCTGATAGGCTTCTTCTTTTCTCTCTGAGATCTCCTCATTGCTTGAGTTGAGGATTCTGGTTTATCTTCTAGTTGCTTCATCTTCATCTTCCCTTTGGATTTCCAAGCCTTGAACTCCTCAAGATTTATTGTATCATCCTCATCTGAGCTTGATTCATCTTTCTGAATTGGTTCCTCCTTGGTGAGCTTTGGGAAATCTTCTTCCATGTCATAGGGTAGACTAACCTTCCTGCATTCATTCTCATACCATGAGTCATTCTCATCAAAGATGACATCTCTGCTCACCTTGAAACCTTTATTTGTTGGGTTGTAGAACCTGTATCCTTTTTGGTTCAAATCATAACCAATGAAGATACATTTTTCAGCCTTGGGGTCTAGCTTTCCCCTTACCTGTGAGGGAATATGCACATATGCTACACAACCAAAGATTTTACAATGATCGAGAGAAGGTCTCTTACCATGCCAAGCTTCATATGGTGTCATGCCATCAAGTGATTTGGATGGCAACCTGTTAATGAGATAGGTGGCTGTGGATACACTCTCTTCCCAAAGATAATTTGGCAACTTCTTTTCATTAAGCATAGACCTAGCTGTTTCTACAATGAGTCTATTCCTTCTTTCAGCTACCCCATTTTGTTCAGGTGAGTACCTTGTAGTAATCTCCCTTTTGATGCCTCTTTCCTGCAAGAAATCTTCAAACTCATTGGAGAAGTACTCTCCTCCACCATCTGACCTTAGCCTCTTCAAACTTCTTCCTGTTTGATTTTCAACAAGTGCAAGATACCTCTTGAAACAATTAAACACTTCATCTTTATTCTTCATAAAGTATAAAATGGTCCATCTGCTATAGTCATCAATGAAGGACACATAATACCTTGAACCTGAAATGGAAGGGTCCTTGCTAGGTCCCCAAACATCTGTGTGTACCAAGTCTAGCTAGTCCTCATGCATGAAACCTTTCCTTGAATAGGGTAACCTGTGAGACTTACCAAATTGACATGATCCACACTTGTAAATCATGTGTTGCTTGGACACATTAGGTATCCCAAGCACACATTGATCCCTGCACATTTGCTTTAGAGTTCTTTCACCTATGTGACCTAATCTCTTGTGCCATATCTCTAACTCTGAAAGTGTTTGATCCTTGTAATTATACAAAGCAATATTCTTGGTGTCTTCTAGCTCAAAAGTGAACAATCTACCTGATTTATCTCCCTTGGCTATCCTTCTGAATCCATGTCTTGGGTCCTCCACATATGCTCCATGTTGTGTGAACCTGACCTGCAAACCTTTCTCCACAATCTGACCAACACTCATTAGATTCTTGGTGATGGTTGGTACATAGAGTACCCTGCTCAATAGATTCTGATTACCATCACATGTCTTCACATTTCCAATCTTTACAACAGAATGTTTAGTGTCATCACCTGTTTGTACCTGATGTTTGCCCTTGGGTTCTTCCAAATCAGAAAGTAGTGCCACATTGCCAGCTACATGGTTAGAACATCCTGAGTCAATATAAAATAAATGATCATCATTTGTACCTGCCTTGGAGGTCATATTCATGATCAATAGGGAGTCATCTTGCTCCTCTGTGTAGTTGTTGTAATCTCTTCTATTTCTGAATCCACCTTGGTAATTACCATTGTGGTTGTGGTTGTGGTTGTAATTGTTGTAAGATTGATTGTTGTATCCATTGTAGCTTTGATGTTGGTTGAATCTGCCTCTACCTTGAGAGTATCCACCTCTTGAGTAGCCTCTTCCTCTCTGATTCTTGTAGTTCTTGTAGAATTCATCTGTGGTATGATTGGACAGTCCACAAATGTTGCATGGTGATGAGTTGTAGGGTCTCCCCCTACCTGACTTACCTCCTCTGCCTCTTCCTCTAGAAGATCTACCTCTCCCTGCATAATTAGCTTGGGAGATAGAGCCTTCTTCATCCTGTTTCTTCCCTTTACCTTTATCCTTAACTTTCTTATCAGTATAGAGAGCAGAGGGGTTGTTACCTTTTGATTGATCTCCTGCCTTTGTAAACTTTGCTTCATGTGTGAAAAGTTGGCCCATAAGTGTTGTGAGATCTGGGGTATGCATGTCCATATAGAGGTCCATTGCAGTGGTGAAACTTTCCCACTTATCATCTGCCTTGAGTCCATTTGTTACTTGCCTGACTATTTGCTCCTCTTCAATCTCCTCTCCAATGCTTGCTAATTGGTCTGCCACATCTTTAATCTTTGTCACATACTCTGAGACTGATTGCTTGGGCTGCTTCCTAAGAGTTGTGAATTCAATCCACAGTTGATTCTTCCTAGCCCTTGTGTTGGAAGAAAAGTAGTTTGACAAGGTTTCCCAAGTCTCTTGGGAAGTCTTACAATTCCTTACATGAGGTAAAAGGAAATCAGATATAGAGTTAAGAAGGTAAGACCTTGCCAAAGCATCCTTTGCACACCATTGGTTGAGTCTCTCATGTTCATCCTTGGTGGGTAGTCCTCTAGTCTTGAATGAGGGAAATTCCTCATCTCCTGATATGTATCCAAATAAGCTCCTTCCTTGTAGATAGGTCTTCATCCTCAGAGACCAAGCTTGGTAGTTGTTCCTGTCCAATTTGTCAATGAATGAAGGAAAACCATCTCCCATGTTTACCTTATTTGCTCTGATACCACTGTTGGGAGTGATGGTTGGATGCACTCAAGAAATGAGTTGATGCTGCTAAACCTGCTTCACACCAGCCCTCCTTTGATTCCAGATATGCTTAGTACACACCTTGATCTTCCAAATGATACCAAAATATACTATATGTACTTTGGAAATGATTTGACTAATGATTGGAACAAAACAGATGAGTTTGCACTTCACTAGTCTTGAAAACTTTCTATTTTTATCTTGATACCTGTTCAGAACTTTGCTCAGTGTGACCAGCACACTTACAATTGGAACAATTCCTTTTGGGAGTATTAAAGTATTTTAATAAGCTACCAATTACAAGTGGAATCACGCAAATTGATAAACCATACACTGAGAAATAAGTTTAGCAAAATTCTGATTACCCCCGACTTTTTAGGAGAGTTGCAGAGATAGACCAGTGGCTGCTTCGAGCACGATTTCTCTCAAATGGCTGAATGAAATCTTCTAAAATTTTGTATGCTTGTAGAAGACCTTGAGCTAATTCCAATGAGCTATTGAACTCTTGATTTGGTTCAGTAGATCCTGAGATATGCTCCTCTGAAGTTGACAGACTTGAAGTAGGTGACTTAGACAAAACAGAGATGATGAATGTAAAGATATGTATTAATTCACATTGATGTACATTCCCAATGGCATGATAGTCATTGCCAAATGGTACTTAGAGGTGTAGGCTATGAAGAAGTCCTCACACACTCAAATGTTGCTACAGAATTGCCTCGGGATCTGAGCTGAAGTAACCGCGACTTTTGACTTGTAGTTTTTATAGAGGTTAAGTGAGAATTTGAGTTTGAATTCAAATTCAAATTTCCTATGATCACTACACTAAATGTAGGGAGATATTCTCTCCTATTACACCATCCAAATTCCACGACTCTAATCAATTAGGTGTGTATACCTAATGCCAAGTCATTTAGACTTTTACAAATAAGTAAAATGGTAAGAAATCATAGGCATAGGTTCTTATGACTCTTGCTTCATGTAGAGATATCCTTTAAGGATTCCAAGCCAATCTTCCAAGGGTTCAAGCCAATGTGTGAAGGCTTGACATGCACCAACAATGCATAATTAGTGAGTGAATCTTCAACAGCTCCCCCTCAATCACTAATTTGCATCTTCCGGTCTTCATATATCCTTCCTTTCTTTTATACCTTCCATTTCTTTGAATCTGCTTGTCTTTTGTCCATCTAAGCTCTTTGTCAGAATATCTGCAATCTGATCTTTTGTAGGAGTGAATACCAATTCAATCTCCTTCTCCATTACCTTTTCCCTCAGGAAATGATATTGAATTTCTATGTGTTTTGTTCTTGCATGAAATACTGGATTTGCTGCAAGATACAACGAACTCATATTATCTCCATGTATGATAGGTATACCTTGATCAACACCCATGCTTTTGAACAAGGTCTGCATCCATATCACTTCTTTAGCTGCTTCCACAAGTCCTTTATATTCTGCTTCTATTGACGATAAAGCTACTGTGTGTTGCTTCTTTGAACACCAGCTTACAAGCTTATCTCCTAGGTATATCATATACCCATGTGTTGATCTTCTGTCATCTTGACTTCCTGCCCAGTCTGAGTCACTGTATGCTCTCAGCTTTATATCTGACGTATAAGGATAATATAATCCTTCCTTTATAGTTCTTTTGATGTATCTAAGAACTCTTTGTCGTGCAACCCAATGTTGATCTTTCAGACAATGCATGAACTGTGAGAGAACTCCCACTGCATAACTGAGATCCGGTCTTGTTAGTGTAGCATAAATTAAGCTTCCCACTAACGACTGATACTTCCTCATATCTTTAAACTCTGCACCACTATATTTGTTGAGTTTATGATTTACTTCAAGCGGTGTTGAAGCTTCTCTGCAATTCTCCATGTTAAACTTCTTCAGTAAGTTTAGGAGATACCTTTCTTGCGAAACATATATACCATGATCTATATATGTAACTTCCATTCCAAGAAAGTATGATAACTTTCCTAGATCACTGATCTTGAACTCCTTTTCAAGCAGTCTCTTTACCTCTTTGATTCCTTCATCTGAAGTTCCTGTGATTATTATGTCATCTACATAAATACAAATGTAGATCATACCTTCATCCGTTTTCTTGATGAGTAGACTTGCATCTGCCTTTGAACTTTGGTATCCAAGGTCATTGAGATACTTCACAAGTCTGTAACTCTAAGCTCTTGGAGCTTGCTTCAATCCATAGAGAGCTCTTCTTAATCTGCAAACATGTTTTGGGTAACTGGAACTTACGAACCCTTTAGGTTGTTCCATGTAAACCTCATCTGATATATATCCATTCAGAAATGCATTCTTTATATCTAGCTGACTTAGCTTCCATCCTTTTGATAATGCTATGGCAATCACTGTCCTTATGGTTGACATCTTTTCCACCGGACTAAATGTCTCATCATAATCTATGCCATATGTCTGAGCATAGCCTTTGACAACCAGTCTAGCTTTGTATCTAGCTATCCTTCCATCTGCAAGTTTCTTAACTTTGTAAACCCATTTATTTCCAATCACTTTCTTACCATTCGGTTTTGGAACAAGTTCCCAAGTCTTTTTCTCTTCCAGTGCATTAAACTCATCTTTCATCGCTTCTTCCCATTGTTTCTTACCTTTTGTTGCACTGTAACTATGAGGTTCTTCATCTCCCTTTACTAAGTAAGCATAGTTTTTCTGAGTCAAATAAGAAGTGTCATAGGAATACCTTGTTGGTTGTTTTCTTACTCTGTTTGACCTTCTTGGTTCAAACTCTTCATGTGTATCTGAATACACATCTTCATCAAATCTTGATCCATCTTCTTTCTCATACCTGATCTGATCGTGGACGTACTTGCTTGCATATGATCTTCATCTCCATTCACCTGCATATGTGATTTACCTTTTCATTCCTTCTTATCTCTTCTTCAAGTGTCTCAAAACTATGCTCTTTATCTGTATACCAGCTCTTTCCTTCATCAAATGTCACATCTCTGGAAACAGTAAACTGTTTGGTTGATGGACTCCATAACCTATAACCCATCTGTTTTTCATCATATCCGATGAACACATATTTTTTAGCTTTTGGTTCAAGCTTATGTCTCAATTGTGATGGTACATAAGCATAAGCAATTAAGGTAAGTGGCAGTAGAAAAACTTTCTGCCCATAGATAGTTTGGTAACTTTTTCTCATTCAACATAGACCTAGTTGTTTCAACAATCAACCTATTTCTTCTCTCAGCTACCCCATTCTGTTCAGGAGTATACCTTGTGGTGGTTTCTCTTTTGATGCCTCTATCCTGCAAGAAGTCTTCAAACTCATTGGAGAAGTATTCACCTCCTCCATCTGACCTTAGTCTCTTCAAATTCTTCCCTGTCTGATTCTCAACAAGTGCAAGATATTTTTTAAAGCAATTAAACACCTCATCCTTGTGCTTCATAAAGTACAATACAGTCCAGCTACTATAATCATCAATAAAAGATACATAGTACCTGGATCTTGAGATTGAGGAGTCCTTGCTTGGTCCCCAAACATCTGTATGAACAAGTTCTAGGTAGTCTTCATGCATGTAACCTTTCCTTGAGAAGGGTAACCTGTGAGACTTCCCAAATTGACAAGCACTACATTGATATATGATATGTTGTTTGGAAACATTGGGTATTCCAATTACACATTGATCCCTGCATATCTGCTTCAAGGCTCTTTCTCCTATATGCCCTAATCTTTTGTGCCAAATCTCAAGCTCTGAAAGTGTTTGATCTTTATAATTGTATAGTGCAATGTTCTTTGTGTCTTCTAGCTCAAAAGTAAAAAGTCTACTTGATTTTTCTCCTTTAGCAATCCTCTTGAACCCCTACTTAGGATCCTCCACAAATGCTCCAAATTGATTGAATCTAACCTACAAACCTTTCTCCACAATCTGTCCAACACTCATCAGATTTTTGGTAATGGTTGGTACATAGAGTACTCTACTCAACAAGTTCTGATTTCCATCACAAGTCTTAACATTTCCAACTTTAACTACTGAGTGCTTGGTGTCATCACCTGTTTGGACTTGATGCTTACCTTTTGGTTCCTCAAGATCAGAGAGTAGTGCTACATTTCCAGCCTCATGATTTGAGCATCCTGAGTCAATGTAGAATAGATGTTCATCATTTGTACCTGGTTTTGAAGTCATGTTCATGATCAAAAGAGAATCATCCTGCTCTTCTGTATAGTTGTTGTAGTCCTTTCTAGATTTGAATCCTCCTTCGTAGTTTCCATTGTAATTGTTGTTGCAATTGTTGTTGTAGTTATTGTTGTAGCCTTGGTGATGGTTGAATCTACCTCTTGACTATGAGTATCCACCTCTTTGGTATCCTCTTCCTCTCTGATTTTTATAATTCGTGAAACACTCATCTGTAGTATGATTTGATAAACCACAAATGTTGCATGGTGAGGAGTTATAGGATCTCCCCCTTCCTTGCTTACCTCCTCTGCCCCTTCCTCTTGATGATCTACCTCTCCCTGCATAGTTGGCTTGGGAGGTAGAGCCTTCATCTTCCACCTTCTTGTTCTTGCCTTTATCTTTGGACTTCTTATCAGTATATAGGGTAGAAGAGTTGTTACCTTTGGATGTGTCTCCATTCTTGTTGAGCTTTGCTTCATGAGTAAACAATTGTCCCATGAGTGTTGTAAGATCTAGAATTTGCATGTCCATATAAAGGTCCATAGCAGTGGTGAAGCTTTCCCATTTGTCATCAGCCTTGATCCCATTGATCACTTGCCTTACAATCTGATCTTCTTCAATCTCTTCTCCTATGCTTGCTAACTGATCTGCTACATCTTTAATCTTGGTCACAAACTCTAAAAACAACTTGCTTAGGTTGCTTCCTTAATGTGGTAAATTCAATCCACAACTGATTTTTTCTAGCCCTTGTGTTGGAAGAGAAATAAGATGACAAAGTTTCCCAAGTCTCTTGGGATTTCTTACAGTTCCTAATGTATGGCAAAAGAAAATCAGAGATAGAGTTGAGTGAATAAGACCTTGCTAATGCATCCTTTGCACACCATGTGTTGAGCTTTTCATGTTCTTCCTTTGTTGGCAATCCTCTTGTTTTGAATGAGGGCAATTCCTCATCTCCTGAGATATATCCATAGAGACTCCTTACTTGTAGGTAGGTCTTCATCCTTAGAGACCATGCCTGATAGTTGTTCCTGCCCAATTTATTAATAAATGAAGGAAAACCATCTCCCATTTTACCTTAGTTTTGCTCTGATACCACTGTTGGGAAAGACGGATGAATACTCCAAGAGATTGAGTAGGTACTACCAAAACCTGCTTTGTACCAACCCCCTAATGTTTCAGACTTGATAAGTGAACCACCTTAGCTTTCCAATGACACCATAAAATGGCCTATGTGCTTTGGAGATGATGTGTCTAAAGTTTAAATCAAAACAGATAACTTTGGACTTCAAGATCTCAAGAGAACCTTCTATTTATGTCTTGACACCTGCTGGATCTTTTGCTCAGTATGACCACCGCAGTAGGAATTGGAAAACTTCCTTTTAGGGGTATCTAATCAGCTTAGCAAGCTAACTATTCCAAGTAGAATGATGTAAAAAGATCAACTATGCTCACAGAAATCAATTTAGCAAATAAACCTTTACCCCCGATTTTTTAGGACTATTGCAGACAATGACTAGTGATCATCTCAACGAGCTTTTCTCTGAAATGGCTAAGTAGAATCTCCTCAAATTTTGAGAGCATGTAGAACACTTCGAGCTGAATCCAACAAGATTTAGATCTTTGAATTTGGTGGAGAAATGAATGAGATATGGACTCCACAAGCTGACAGACTTTCAAGTAGTATGACAGAGAACTCAGAAATGACTAATGATGATATGTGTATTAATGAACACTCGTATACAAATCCATTGGCATGAAGATCATTGCCTAATGGTGAAGATAGGTGTGGGCTAGAGTGTAGGCCTCACACACACTCAGAATTGATAGTAATGAGCTCGGGAATGGTGAGTCTTAAATGTGAGTTTTTCATGTTCACGTTTATAGTGAGTGAGTAATAATTTCAATTCAAATTCAA
>CM035415.1:101576164-101683664 GCA_020310875.1 Ceratopteris richardii
ACGGTAAGAGCTTACATTTATAATATCGTTACAAATCATCTACTACCGCACATTAGAGGTCTGGAGAAAGCGGAGGACATATGGAGTGCGTTGGAAGATCATTTTCAAAATACTACGAAAG
The DNA here is from genome assembly GCA_020310875.1 of Ceratopteris richardii. Lineage (NCBI taxonomy): Eukaryota > Viridiplantae > Streptophyta > Polypodiopsida > Polypodiales > Pteridaceae > Ceratopteris > Ceratopteris richardii. The sequence goes on from CM035415.1 coordinate 101,576,286, forward strand.
CTAGGAAGGCTAGCTTATGGTCCGAATTCACAACGTTCAAAAAGAAGTCAAATCAAAGCATTAGTGACTATGTTACTAAGATGAAGGATCTAGCAGATACTCTTGGATCCATAAATGAAGATATCGAAGATCATAGATTGATAGCGCAAGTGCTCACAGGTTTGAGAGGAGATGAAAGGTGGAAACCTTTCGTACTCTCAACTGAACTTTTTTTGAATCATTTTGTACCAGATTTAAATCAATTGCTTGGTTTGATGCTCACATATGAGCAAGACCTAAAAGGAGATGGAGATAAAGGACAAAGTTCTGCAATGTACATGAAGAACAAGAAGAAAGGAGATAAAGGTAAGTCAAAAGATGAAGAAGAGTTGAGTTCTCAGGCTTATTATGCAAGAGGCAAAGGCACTGGCAGAGGAAGAGCAAGAGGTTTTGGAAGAGGAAGGGGTAGTCAGAATATCAACAAGAAGGCTTGCTGGATTTGTGGATTAAGCATTCACTTGGCTCATGATTGTTGGCATAATTCACAAGGATCAAGTCAGAATCAAAATAACAATAGCAGAGGCAGAAGCGGAAGATATCAAAGAGGAAGACAAAGCCAAAGAGGCGGATATGGTAGAGGTGGAGAAAGAAGTTGGGGATAGAATCAGTCTCACAACACTACCTACTACAACTATGCAAATGATACACAGAATGATAATCATACGACGTTGATGATGAACTCGATAAGTGTGTCAGAGAATGAAGACCTCAAGGTATTCTATATTGACTCTGGTTGTTCAAATCATTTGTCAGGAAATATAGAATTATTATCAAAACTTGAAGGAGGCATTTCAAATCATACAGTACAGACATGTGATAACACAAAACATAATGTAAGGTCAATTGGAAAGGTAAAGTGTAAGAATGGAGCTGACCTACTAACAAATGTTTTGTATGTTCCAATAATCCCGAAGAATCTTTACTCCATCCAAGCTCTTTGTCAGAATATCTGCTATCTGATCCTTTGTAGATGTATATACTATTTCAATCTCTTTTTCCATTACCTTTTCCCTCAGGAAATGATATTGAATCTCTATGTGTTTTGTTCTTGCATGAAATACTGGATTTGTTGCAAGATACAACGACCTCATATTATCTCCATGTATGATAGGTATACCTTGATCAATACCCATGCTTTTGAACAAGGTCTGCATCCATATCACTTCTTTAGCTGCTTCCACAAGTCCTTTATATTCTGCTTCTGTTGACAATAAAGCCCCTATATGTTGCTTCTTTGAACACCAGCTTACAAGCTTATCTCCTAGGTATATCATATACCCATGTGTCGATCTTCTATCATCTTGACTTCTTGCCCAGTCTGAGTCACTGTATGCTCTCAGCTGTATATCTGACATAAAAGGATAATATAATCCTTCTTTTATAGTTCTTTTGATATATCTAAGAACTCTTTGTCTTGCAACCCAATGTTGAGCCTTTGGACAATGCATGAACTGTGAGATAACTCCCACTGCATAACTAAGATCAGGTCTTGTTAGTGTAGCATAAATTAAGCTTCCCACTAACGACTGATACTTCCTCATATCTTTAAACTCTGCACCACCATATTTGCTGAGTTTATGATTTACTTCAAGCGGTGTTGAAGCTTCTCTCCAATTCTCCATATTAAACTTCTTCAGTAAGTTTAGGAGATACCTTTCTTGCGAAACATATATGCCATGATCTTTATATGTAACTTCCATTCCAAAAAAGTATAATAACTTTCCTAGATCACTGATCTTGAACTCTTTTTCAAGCAATCTTTTTACCTCCTTGATTCCTTCATCTGAGGTTCTTGTGATTATTCTGTCATCTACATAAATACAAATGTAGATCATACCTTCATCTGTTCTCTTAACGAGTAGACTTGCATCAGCCTTTGAACTTTGGTATCCAAGGTCATTGAGATACTTCACAAGTTTGTAATTCCAAGCTCTTAGAGCTTGCTTCAATCCATAGAGAGCTCTTCTTAACCTGCAAACATGATCTGGATAACTGGAACTTAGAAACCCTTCAAGTTGTTCCATGTAAACCTCATCTGATATATATCCATTCAGAAATGCATTCTTTATATCCAGCTGACTTAGCTTCCATCCTTTTGATGCTGCTATAGCAATCAATGTCCTTATGGTTGACATCTTTGCCACCGGACTAAATGTCTCATCATAATCTATGCCATGCGTCTGAGCATAGCCTTTGACCACCAGTCTAGCTTTGTATCTGGCTATCCTTCCATCTGCAAGTTTCTTAACTTTGTAAACCCATTTATTTCCAATCACTTTCTTACCATTTGGTTTTGGAACAAGTTCCCAAGTCTTGTTCTCTTCAAGAGCATTGAATTCCTCCTTCATTGCTTCTTCCCATTGTTTCTTACCTTTTGCTTCACCTCTACCATATCCGCCTCTTTGAATTTGTTTTCCACTTTTATATCTTCCGCTTCTGCCTCTACTATTACTATTCTGATTTTGACTTGATCCTTGAGAATTATGCCAGCAATCATGAGCCAAATGATTGCTTAATCCACAGATCCAACAAGTATTCTTGTTGTTAGTCTGATTACCTCTTCATTTACCTTTACTTTTACTTCTGGCATTACCTCTTCCTCTTGCAAAATTTGCTTGAGTAGACATCTCTTCTTCATCTTTTTCTTTAGCTTTCTCACCTTTCTTCTTATTCTTTGCATACATAGCCGAACTATGTCCTTTATCTCCGTCTGTCTTCAAATCTTGCTCAAACGTTAGCATTAGTCCAAGCAATTGATTTAAATCTGGTACAAAATGATTTAAGGAAAGTTCAGTTGAGAGTACGAAAGGTTTCCACCTTTCATCTCCTCTCAATCCTGCAAGCACTTGTGCTATCAACCTGTGATCTTCAATATCTTCATCATTAGATCCAAGACTATCCGCCAAGTCTTTCATCTTAGTGACATAATCACTAATGCTTTGACTTTGCTTTTTCTTGAACGTTGTGAACTGTGACCATAAGCTAGCCTTCCTAGCTTTCGTCGTATTTTGGAAATGATCTTCCAATGCACTCCATATGTCTTCCGCTTTCTCCATACCTCTAATGTGTGGTAGTAGATGATCTGTAATTGTATTGTAGATATAAGCTCTTGCCATTGCATCTTTCTTCTACCACAGCTTCAAGGCTTCTAACTCTTCTTTCTTCGGTTGACTGTCGTCTTCAAAATTTAGCTTCTTTTCTTCTCCTATCACATATATCATTAAGTCTTTACTCATAAGTAAAGCTTCCATGCGCATTACCCATGCAGGATAATTATCTCTGTCCAATTTTTCAATAGAGATATGATCTGCCATAATCTTCTTGTTTCTGTTACTTTTGGTGAGTGTAATGTTAAAAGGTTTTACCTTTTACAAACCTTTATCCTTGAGAATTACTTCGGAACGTTTCTTGATGCCGTTTGTTGTTGATCACTTTAGCTTTCACCTTTCTTGTGAAAGTTCTTCGAATTCTCTTCTATCTTTACTTCCGTTTCTACTTCTGAGAAACCTTTTCTGTTCTTCAAAACCTTTCTGCTCTGATACTACTGTCGATTTCGTGACAAAAGCTTGTTCACTAACAAGACTGCAGAAAATTGCCACTTGTTGAGCTCTAACGAATCATCATCAACTGTTGAGCTCTTGTACTACTTGTTAATGCAGTGAGTGAGCTTAACTAACTAAAGCTCAACTGCGGAATTCACCACGTTACAAGAACTAAGCTAGAGTGATATTAGAACACCTCTATAATCATCAGTAGCTTAGCAAACTTTTTGAAACTGAAAACTTTACAACTATATTTGAAACTCACCGAAATTTCACCAGAACTTCAGTGGACTGTTACCGGAATGTCACCGTAATCTTATCGAAATCTTACCGGAATCAACTATAATTCTGTTTGTAATTACTTCAAATGATTGTAGATGAAGTAAGGAAGTAATACCTGAGCTTCCTTCAATAAATGAACTCTTTTTGAAGTTTAAGAAAAAACTTCATCAGTTCAGAATGCCTTTTACGGTCAAACTTCGTACTGTGTACTTGTCCCAGTTCATAGAAGTCTTTTGATCAACTTATAGTTGAGACTACTAGCTTCAAGATGAGCTATCTCTCATGAAAAACTTTACACAATGTTACGAGATCTAACTCTTAGAAGTACCGGAAAATGTTTACTAAGAAAACTGTAACTGCTAACTAACTTTCACAGTAACATGAAATTACTCAGATTTCTTCACATATGAAGAATGCACTCAAAATTTCCACATGAACATGTGTTTTCTATTAGAGAAGATGTGTACAAAATAGCTTGGCCTCACTTTGCTCATAGCTATGGAAAAACTCTCCTACTCTGAGTAGTTATTCCTTACCATCTCTCTCAAATGAATACCCGACAATTCATGTTCTATTATTCATCTTTACATACGCGATCTCTGGCGTCTTCTTCTTCCTCTATGTAGTTGCACTCTCCTATTCTAGTTCTATGGGCTCTCTTATATACAATTTTTGATCCGGGTTTCAACAAACTCATAATTCTGGAAACTTCTACGCTGTATATTACATACATGAATTTGTCCCTTCACTAAGGCTTGATTTTCTGAATGTTTTGTTTCTGCTTCTCTTTTGTCTTTCTTTGTCAGTATGTATGTCTGCATGCCAAATTTGTGAGTGATTCTTCAACATTTATATGTCACAACCTCCTGGCTATGAGGACCCTAAGAAGGTAACATATGTTTGCAAATTAAAAAAGGCTTTATATGGATTAAAGTAGGCACCTAGAGCATGTAATTACAGGTTAACTACATACCTCCAAGATCAAGGTTTTGTCATGAGCAAGGCAGATACTTCTCTATTTATCAAGAGAAGTAATTCAGAGGTAATATATCTCTGTGTTTATGTTGATGACATCATACTTACAGGTAATGATGTTAATGGAATCAGACAAATCAAAAGCCAAATGATGAAGGAGTTCAAGATCAATGATCTTGGTCTACTAAAGTACTTTCTTGGACTTGAGTTAGTCTATACTAACTCTGGAATATACATTACTCAGAAAAAGTACATACAGGATATGTTGAAGAAGTTTTATTTGCAGGATGCCAAAGTTGCAAGTACTCCAATGGAGGTAAACCTAAAACTAAGTGCCCATAACGGTGATGAAGTTAATGACATTATAGGTTATCAAAGTATGGTGGGTAGCTTGAACTATGCTACCTTAACTGTGATGGTAATAGATGTTCATCATGAATTGTGTGAAGTGCATGTTTGTTAGTAGTGATTCAAGACTATGGGCTTATGTGTGGCTACTTGGGCACAAAAGTAAGTCTTAGGCACCCGGATTTGTTGTGCCTTTGGGTCAGCTTTCATCTACTGCTTTGGTATCCAAATAGAAATAATCTTCCCTAGTCGATGCCTGGAATACTCCTTTGTTCTGACCTTCAACCGAGTTGTTGGGTTGGTGTGTCCTTGGGGTCTTTGCATCAAAGTAGGGGGTTTGTCATCCTTACGTACGCAAATTTGCTTCATAGTTTGAGTCATCTTGCCTGGAGCTCTCCATTGACCATGAACATTGACCATCTGCTTTCTATGCTTCTTGTACTCCTTTGTCTGCTTTGTCTCAATTATTTTTGAAAAAGAAGGGAGTTCCATCAGTTCTTTAACTCCTTTGTTGAGAAAATCATGCTTTTGCATCACATAGTTTTGGACAAGAACAACATCTTTATCTTTATGTGTACTCTTGGAAGGACCAGGAGTTGGTGCCTTTCCTAATTCCTTGAGTGTTCCATTTGCTAGTTCAACCATGACACATTGCTAGTTCACCTAGACCTGAAGAAGTACACTTCTTAGGTTCAAGTTCACAACATGGTCATAGATCCAATGTTGACCTAAAATAAGAGGTTTAATGAGGTCCTCATCTTGACATACTAGAACTTTCATTGTCATTGGCACATCTTGAAGGTGGATGGGAAGTTCCTCCTTGCCCATGCAAGGGGTTTGCACACCTCCCAATCCTATGAGATACACCTCTAGAGGACTAGTATTTAGTTGCAAAGCTTAACAATAAGAAAGTCTAACTACTACTGCTCTCAATCGCATCTCTCCTAGTCACTCCAAGTCAAAAATTCTAGATGAGAGCTCATGACTATTCCACTGGTGTTTTTGCACTACTTTCGATGTCAGTATCAAGAACTTTAATGGCAACACAACATTTTGTCCAAAGACCATATGAAAGGGGCTGGCGTGGAGCACTGTTTTATAGGCTACTGTAGGTCCAAAGTACATGATGTAGATGTTTGTCCGAATCAGAATGCTTATTATTCACCAATTTAGTCAGAACAGTACAAAGTATCTTGTTTGTGCTTTTGTCCTCGCAATTGGCTTGTGGGTGATATGGAGCAGACTTCTTATGAACCACCATGAATTCTTGTAAAAAGTATTCAATGACCTCATTCAAGAAGTGGGTGCCATGATCACTCACCAATTCTATTGGCAAACCATATCTTATAAATACATTCTCAAATAAGAACTTGGTTGTGGTTTGTGCATCATTCTTTCTTAATGCCTTCACTTCGACCCATTTAGTCAGATAATCAGTGGCCACAATGATGTATTCAGCTTGTGAACTCTTAGCTGGGGGATTAATAGGACCAACAAAGTTTATTCCCCACTTAGAGAATGCACGTCCACCCATCATGGGTTTCAATGGTATCTCGTCTTGATGTATCATATACTGAGTTCGCTGACAAAAATCACACTGCTTCATGTAGGTATGTGCATCCATGTGAAGAGTTGACCACCCGACCTACAAAAAGTATTGCCTTGATCACCCTATCTAGTCCATAAGTGTCCTCTTCCACATTGGTGAGCAATCTCTAAGATCTTGAGGTATTCACTCTCACTTCCTACACTTCGCACACACCTTACCAACAGCAAACAAGCACTTTCATGGATAGACAACACTCCCAAGAACTCTTTCCAAGCATCACACATGCATAAAAGCTCACAAAGAAAAAGATACAGAGAGGAGAAGACACAAATTCGAAATTTTGTGCTCTTGATTCTCACAATGGAAAAAAGCCTTTACAAAGATTCACAAATTGACTTATATACATGCGCCCTAAAAATGGTCCTTTCACACAAGAGACTGGTACTTTATTAACTAAAAGGCTAATTTCCTACTGATTTACAAGGGTAAGATACAAATCTTTATGGGTATGCATCTAGAGGACTCCTCTAGTGCATTTACATCGGACAATATGTTACCAGATGACTATAATACAAGAACAAAGTGTCCAAATTGGAAAAATTATGGGCCCCTCTTTTTCTCTGCCTCATTGCTCTTCTTAGCTCTGCAACACTCTCCCCCTCTTTGTCTCTGTCGTCCCTTGACAGGCTTCGCTTCTAGTCTGCTCCTTTTAAATCTGGGTTGTTGTGTTAAGTCCGGTTGCCATGCATGCAACGAGTGGAAGGTATGAAGGTGTGGATCTTCAGCCTTCAATCAAGACCTTCCGAAGATCGAGGTTGAAGCACCTTCTTGGGGCTCTGGATCCACTGGATATCTTCTTGCACTTCTTCATGGATACTTGATGGCCTTGATCCGCCCTTGTCACTTGCATACCTTCCCTTGTTGTATGCCCCTGCGGGGATCTGCGCATGGATGGGTGTTGCGTGCCGCTGTGGGGCTTCCTATAGAGATATGTCTTCAGATATAATACTTTTAGTGAAGCTTCTTTCTTGGTCTTCTTCTTTTCTTCTTTTTGCTGGACTCTCCCTCATTATTGCCCCCCTCTTGAACTCTGTCTTCCTCGATAGGCTTTGGAATTCGACGGGAGTATGTTCTATAAACCTTTTGCTCTGTCTCATTAAGCAGATTAGCTTCACGTATCAGTAGTTGCTTCCATTGTTCAGCTTTCACACTGTCATTTGGTGGTTGTCTGTGATCTGCGAAGAAGCTCAATTCATATGCCACCATTCTAGCATTCAGATTTGTTGATATTTTTAAGAAAATCTCGGAATCAATTTCAAAAAATCCGGTAAAAAAGGCTTCCTCGAAGGTTTGCATATATGGGCTTGGTAAGAACATGAGCCTTGAATAATATGCCATGATTGTTGGGCGGCTTGGCATAACAGATAGATAAAAAATAAGGATATCTGTGTCCTGGTTAATACCGATGAAATTTAGAAATGTGTATGCTGTGTGTTTGAATACTTTCAAAACTGTAAGTATCATGTGAGGATTTTATTAGTCATTTTGATAGTTAAATCAGGTATTGTTGCATATCGATATAGCCAAAACTCAATGGTTTTCACAATGTAATCCTCAGTCGGTAAGTAATTGTGAGGTGGACTTGGAAGCAGAGGATAATTCAGCCACTGTTTATTGATCACACCACTCTTTTGCATATCCAAAAATTTGCGTGCTTCTCTGCGACGTGGTGTCGGGCAATAGGAAGGATTTACCTGTAATAAATATGGTGCTACTTGCCAGTGCACCCGCAAAGTAGGATTTTTCTCCAAAAATTTTCTCCACCATACAGGTTGTGCAACTTCAAATTCTTCTTGAGTGTAATTGAATGTATTGTCTTTGAAGTAAAACTACTCATATGGATCCTTTTGTGTGATCTTCTTTATATATTTTCATGTTTTCTCTTTCAAGAGTCCATACAAAATATTGAAAGGCTTCATTATTGTATCCAAGTCTTTGCCTTTTATTTTGGGTTCTTTCATGACTTTGACAACTTCATTTTCAAAATTTTCCGTCAATCGGGACACCAATAGTGCCCATTCCTTCTGACCTATTTCTGTAGTATATGGCATGGGATGATCATCACATGGTTCCATCATCCGCTCTTTTATTAGAGAATGATAGATCAGGGGAGATAGAGGATGTACCTCTACCTCGTCAGTAGGATTCTCTTGGTTGTGGCTCTACCAGTGTCCTGATGTTTGCTCTTTGTTCTATTTGAGCTTCTAGTTATGCAACACATTTAGTATTTTCTTTAACTTCATGGAGGGCTATCTGTAGTGCATCTTTAGCCGCGAGAAGCTCATTGCCAATTTCCACTATTTGATCTGCATCTTCATTATAGATTACTAGGAGTTTTTCTTCAGCCGCTTTGAGTTGTTTCCTTAGTTGATTTGTGTCTTGTATGTACTTTTGTTCCCATTCTTCTTTTAAGATTTTCTCTTGTTTTAGCAGATTCTCATACTTTGTCACCTGGTCTGTCCATTCTTTTTGGCCGATTACCTTTGTCTCTTGTGTCTCTATTGGTTGGTCATATAACAAGGCCGTCATCAATTCTTTATTCCTATTGCATAGGTTATCGTTTTCCTCCATATATACTTTGAGTTGTGTTTCTAGCAGATTGCTTTTGGTTTTCATTCTTTCTTTGTCTGCTTCACTTGCTTCATGTTGTCTGTGTGATTCTATTAGTTGTTTTTCGAGCTTGTGATTCTAGTCCATTAGTGTAATGCATTGTCCTTTGACTTTGATTATTTTCATTTCTTTAGCTGAAACCACTTGTTGAACTTGTATTAGTTGCGCAGATAGTTGTTCACTCATCACTTGAAATTGATTCTTATCTCTCATGGCCTTGTCGTAATCTATGTCTGTTTCCATTATTAGCTACTGTGTATCCATGGCCGTTTGTATCATTTGTTTGACTACGGGTTTTAGTTGAGTAACATCAACATTTAACCATGTTGTCGGATGCTAGGTTCTTCACCTATGTTAACATCTTTTCCGTGCGCCACATGCAATGTCGTGTCATGGGGTTGCCTAATATGAAGTTGTATCTTTGGCTCAGCCTCCTTACCTTCTGTCTTACCTTGGGGCATGTCATCAGGAATCTCAATCACAATTTGTTCCATATTTTGTGGTAGACATCTTTCTTTTTCTGTGCTTGTCTATATTTCTTCTTTAATGGGTGGTACTCCATCTTTATGTGAGATTGAAGCTTCTTTTATGCTGATTTGTGACTTTTTGTTCAATTGAATGAGGTGTGTTTGTTCCGTGGACGCTTCTTGGTTCGGTATGCGCAATTGTTGATTATGTGGAGTGACTTCGATCTGGTCTATCTCTGTCCATTCTTCATTGTTTGTTTCTGTTCTTATGTCAGTGTCCAAGGTGTATTTCTCCTGACTAGATTCCTCATTAGAACTAGAATCCTCCAATCCCAATTCTTTGTATCTCGCAGCTAATTCTAGATTTTGTTCTTTGTCCTCTTGTTGCTTCCATTGTCTTACTTGTCTATATTGATGTCCTTGGACATTTAGGTTCACTTGGACCCGCATATACGTATGCGTTTCTTCTAGAGCCACTAAGAGATCTCTTTTTGTGATGGGAGGTTGTGTCAGAGGGATCTTTGGTAATATGTGTGTCCGCTTGGACTGTGGTGTTTCTTGTGCCGCTTCTTCTCTAGCGCGCTTAGTCCCTCTCATGGGTTTCTTGGAACTTGTTCCCACTTCTTCTATGGAAATGACTGTTTTCTTTTTATTTGGAACAATAGCTGACTTGACATATTTTGCCATCTCGGTGGAGTTTGGCATCAAACATAGACATTCTTTCATCTCGAGAGCCTCATAGATTATTAAAGTTAATGCTGAACTTCCATTCAAAAACTTCTTTTGACTCCACTTCTTCTTAGCTTCGAATAGACGGTCTTGAATATATGGAGTAAGATTTACTTTATTTCCAACTTGCGTCATCGCATGGGAAAGAAATTGAACTACAATTTTGTCAGGCACTATATATCTGTGCATACTGGGAAAACAAAAATGTTGATGCACTAATCTAACCGATTCTTCTGTATCTGTCCTGTTTATTTCCAGAAAGGTCTTCTTTTTTGCGTCATGACATTCATCTTTGACATTAGTGAGGCCATCCTGACTCCATCCAAAAGCTTTGTTGATCAGTTCATGGGTGTAGCTCAATGATGAGTAGCACCTCCTTTAATGTCAATCCGGGAAGATGTGAGGATGGTATGATGACCTCGAGCAAGTGAAGGCACAAGTGCGTGAGTGAGAAGCACACTAACATGCACACACATACACACACACGCGCACACACAGTAAGACAAAGAGGAAGACAATGGAGTTCTTTTAGATTACTTCCAAAGTGCTCCTACAAGTTCAAATCTATTACAAGCTAACCTAAAAAATGAGCTCTCTAGCTCTATTTATAGTTTTTCACTAGCTTTTGGCCCTGTCCAGACCTAGTGTCCGGCCTAGTTAAAAATTAGGTTCTAGGGCCTATTTGGAGGCTCAAACGAAGTCTAAAAATTATGAAAATTGGTACGATGCTACTTCCAATACTCCTCAAGCTCGAGGACTCCTCGGCTTGCACAAAGTGGAGTTACAAAAAGGTGAAATGGTATTTACAATGATTTGTAGTGATGAGAATCACTGTTATGAAGATGTTGTTTTGGAAAAATTTGAATGGCCTACTTGCTAGATCTTCGTTGACTGCTTAGTCTGCTTGTGCCTTCTCTCCGCTCTGGCTCCCTTCTTTGGCTTCCTTGTCTTGTGAGTCCTTGAGTGCCTTGACTGCTGCTGCCAACAACCCCCCCCTCTCTCGCGTTTGTCATCTCTGACAGACCCTTGTCTAGCTATGTGTTGGACATAATATTGAACCACATCGGAAGCAAGGTGGTGTTCTTCTAGTCGTAGCCCCCATGCTAGGTCTGTTAACAATGCATCCCAATCCACTGGACCTGGGATGTCTGGATGGGGCACCCGCAATTGATCTTAGTGGATGGTCCTCTCCACAGCGAATAGTTGGAGGAGATGTGAGGGCTTGGGTACAAATATTTCTGAGTGATATTCCCAGAACCCTGTGATGAACATCTCCTCGAAGGTCTGCTTGAAGCATGCTGGGAGGTACTTTATTCTTGCGTGCCATGCATATACTACCTTTATCGAGGGGGTAGTGATCATGTCATATACCAGATCTTGGTTGCCTGCAGTGAAGCCAACTCTTGAAAAGTGGGGGTCCTTGATGTTCTTGAATGTCCTGAATGTGATGAGCATTAATTCAAAGATTTTCATGCACATTTGTGCCATCACATCAAGTGTGTTCCGTAGTTGAATGCTCCAATGACGGATTGTAGAAATCATGTAAGCAACAACGGGAGGTCCTTGTGGAGGTGCTAGATAGACATAATTTAACCACTTTGCACAACCTTTGACGTTCTTTACAGCAATGGTAAATTCGGGCCAGGTGCGTCTACAGAAGACTCGAACATAACAGGGGTTGTATTTGATAAATAGTGGCATGTTAGTCCAAGTATGAACCATCTCGGGATAGGTCTCAAGAAGACGGATCCTCCAAGTGGGTTGATGAATGGATCCTTTTTTAGCACTCTCAGGGATATCATCGGGCCCAAATTGTGTGGCAAAGGTTGGAGCCTTGCCACATCGTCGTTGAATCTGTGCGTTGTAATCTTCCAGGAGTACACAATAAGGCACATACTGATCGTCGTTGGTGCCTATCCATCTGTGATGGGACATACTGCGGAAATACTCTGACTTTATGATAGTGTCTTCTAATTTGGCCATTGATTGGATTTGGATTGCCACTCGATCTTCATGGGTTTTCGCTGTCTTTACGAGTGTCTGAAGCCATTCGGGTACTTCGACTTCCAAGGTGTCCATTCCTTCTGAGGTTGGCTGACCTCCTGGCATCGGCATAGGAACATATGGTTCCTCATACGATTCATCTACCTCAATGGGTACCAATTCATTTGGCTCTGGTTCTACAACTGGAGAGGGCTGTCTTTCATATTCCAGTAACTTCTTCTGCAATTCTACCACCTGCTCTGTTAATGCCTTTACTTCCTCTGAATTTGTGGTTGTCTCTATGATTTTGGGTTGTGCCTCCTGTTCCCTGAGCTGGTGGCATAGCGCATCCCGTTCCTTTTCCAAATCATCATGTGCTTCTAATAGATCGGCATAGCTTTCCAAGATTGTCTTCATTGTTTCTGAGGGGACTGCTTTGAATTGTTCTGGGTTGATCTCGTGGGGAGAGCCTTCCATGGCAGCTTCCAGGTTTTCTTCGTTTTTCTTCTACAGACGCTTGTTTTCTTTAAGGGCTGTAGCCATGTGTTTTCTGAGGAGAGTCAAATTACGCCGGACTCTTAGATTATCTGTTTGGTAGACTTCCAGTAAAGCTTCGAGTTGTTTGACACCTGGCACTTATGATGGTTGGGGTGCCTCTAGGAGAGTTTGATGGGCCTGCTCGAGTGTGGTATAGCGTTGATGGAGGTCAGCCTTTTCATCTTCTATGGGTATAAGCCGTCTCTGTAGTTGTTAGTGATTCGTAGTCAGTTGACGATGATGATCTTCAAGAGCTTGATACTCACTCTGAAGTTGATACACACAGTGATGTAACGTTGAAAACATATTATTGACATTAAAGAATGTAGGGAAAGGGGAGGATGCAGGGGGAATGGGGAGGGGAAAGGGAGTCGTGAATGCCGTGGAGTCAAGTGGTGAGGTGGGTGGAGGGGGTATGGGAGATTGAGGCTTCGTGGGGGGAGGGAGTAGTGCTGTGGCTGGTGATGTTTCCATTGTGTCGAACGTGTGTGTGACGGTGTAGATGGGGACAGTGGGTGGGGTGGATGTGATGTTTGTGAAGAGTGTTGTGAAAGTGGGCATGGTAACTCCTCCGAATTGGATGCCGGGAGAGAGAGGAATTCCCATGACATATGTGGTAATGGCAGAAATAGGGGTGGTAGTGCCATGTGGTGAGGTGAGTTGTGTAGTGAGAGGTGAGGTGTGTGGTGAGAGTGGTTCCGCCTGATGTTCTTCTGTTTGTGTGTTATCTCCTGGTTCTGATACATTGATGTGAATTTTCTTGCCAGATCGCATGGGGCGGGTAGGTACTCATTTCTCAAATCGATGAATATAAACCATGGCTGCATGAACGGCTTCATCTAAGCCTACCGCGTTTGCGTGCAGGTTCATTGATTCAATAAACATGTCATCTACACCTTCCTCGGCTAACATTTGGTTCATGAGCACCTTTCCTGTCTCGAGCGACAGTTTGTGTTGTTCTTGGACTCGCTTCATGGTTTCATATGATCTTTTATTTGGGCCTAGTATGCTGTGGCACTTGCTAGTTCTGAAAGTTTGTCATATTCTTGATCATACTCGTTTGCTTCTTCTTCTTCTGTCTCTTCATCATCCTCTTCTACTTCTACTACTTCCGATGGGGTCGGGGCTGAAGTTGTAGTAGTGGGTTGTGGTCCTTGGGTCTGCTCTGCTTTTGTCTCCAGGTTAGACTCATTGATCAAGCGGGCAATTTCTTCATCTGTCAAATCGGCTAGGGTGTAACCTTGTGGGAACTCCAAGTCTGATGGAATCGGAGGGAACACTAGATTGGGTCCTTCTGCACTTGGTCTGGGTAGGCGAATGGTAAAAGGTTGGACACGTCACGTTTGTGGAGGGGTCACCTCTGGTGTGGTGGTGGCTCCCCTTGCTTGGGCACATGTTAATTGAACTCCCCCTCTCATTTTCTTCGATGGAGGACCCGCTGTTGACAATCGTCTTTGGAATTCTTGGGCCCTGGACCATACTAGTGCTCTTTGAATGGGCACGTTGTATGCTAAGCACCTGTAAATTATTTTTGTCAAAGCACAGCACCCATGAAGCACATTCTTTTGTTTCTTATTCCATCGTTGATGGGCTAGATGGATTTGATCGATGATCCAGTGTGCCAGATTGATGGTGAGATTCTCTGTCTCTCCAAGTACAAGCTGAACCATATCTTTTTAGGTGGCATTGTGAAGCGTTCTTGGGTGGGGAAAGTGAAGTGCTGCATCATTGTTCGTAGGTGGAGAGCGATGGTTGGTGTCATTGCTACCACGTCCTTCAATTTGTTGAGATCCTTGTGCTTCATCCTGCCTGGAATCATTGTTTCTTTCTCAGTGGGAATATGCATACCTTGCATCTTCAATGCTTCTCGTACTAGGTTGAGGGTCAATTTGAATCCTTTGAGTTCGTGGCCTGGCATCAGTGAAGGTAGCACAAAAGTACTATCGCCTCCCTTGGCCCTGCTAGGGGTGATGGTATTGATAAAATAGGAACAACGCAGGAAATCTGGCTTAGGTAAATGTCCCCAGAAATAGCCATCCAAGCCCGCTTTGGTCCATACTGATCGCATCACTTCCGCATTCTGATATTGCTCAAATTCATGGGTGAAGAAATGATATCGTCCCCATTTGCCATTAAACTCAAGTCCTGCCTCCCAAAAGTAGGTGCCGTCTCCCAATGGCCCTGCGACATCACTGAACCAATGTGCATGCTTCCCCACTTGAGAAGTGTGCCCCTGAGGCGGGTCCTGAATATGAAGCACATGCACAGCTCTAAGTTCTTGAGGTCTCTCCGTGAGTTGTGGTTCCAAAGGAGGGTTTCGATGTCCACTATCTGGGCACTAGACCCTGCCTGGGAGCTGGTGCCTCCGGTTTCTGCCATGTTACAGCTTGCTTGCTAGTTCTGTGAGAATATAGAAGCATGCCTTAACATTGTAAAGGACAAGGTAGAACAATTTTTGTCCCCCTTACAACATTAACATGAGGTGAATGATGAATTAGTCGATCAGTGAGTGCTCGATGATTGTGTGTGTTGTTAATCCTATGAGCTAAGTGAAAAGATGCAGTTAGTAGGTAGAGAGGAATGTACAAATGGCATCGGGGGGTTTATTACAAACTTTTGGCTGCCAAACACAGTGAATGACTTTATGTTTTGGTTTTGTGGAGACTCTGGAGGGCTTTATGAGGGTGTCTGCTTGGAAATGAGTCTTTATAGGGGCCCATTTGAAAGTGATTCCACTTGTGCTCATGTGTGAATACTTGTTTGTGTGTATTGACTGAGAGTGGGCATCCGCTCTTTGAGTGAGTGAACCCTGTTGTACATGGTGCGATTTGTGTGTGACTAGTTGAGCCCGCAAGCAAGCCTTAGGCACCCAAATTTGTCTTGATTGTGGGCCAGCCTTCATCGACTTCTTGGGTGCCCAGATAGATTTCACTTTCACAGAAGGATTTTTGGAGGACTTCTTATTAGTGTCGTGTCGTTGATCACTAATAGGAAGTTGAGCCAGTTGTTGTGGCTGGACCGCAATAGGATGCTCGCTCTTCCGTACCCACACTTGTTTTGGTGGTTGAGACATCGTGTGTCGTATTTTCTTTGTGCCTCGAGCACAAGTTGTCTACTTCTTCTGCATTTGATTCGCCTTTGGTTGCTGCATCCCTGTGGCTTTTGGAAAATAAGGGAGTTCCGTTGTACCCTTAACTTCTTTGTTGAGACAGTCATCCCTCTGCATCACATAGTTTTGGACAAGAATAGCATTGTCAACTTCATGTGTACCCCTAGAAGGACCATGAGTCTATGCATTTCCTAGTTCCTTGAGTGCTCCATTATCTAACTCAACTATAATTCGACTCTGATTTACCCATACCTGAAGAAGTCCACTTCTTAGGTTTAGGTTGACTGCATGATCATAGATCCAGTCTTGACCCAAGACAAGAGGTTCAGTGAGGTCCTCATCTTGACACACTAGTACTTTAACTGTCATTAGAACATCTTGAATGTAGAGGGGAAGTTCCACCTTGCCCATGCAAGGGGTTTCCACACCTCCCAATCCTATGAGATATGCTTCTATAGGATTAACATTTAATTTCAACTCTCGACAGTAAGAAAGTTTAACAACACTAGTGGCTGCACCTGAGTCAATCAAGGTCCGTGCAATCTTTGCACTCTTCCCTTGTCCTATCTCCAAGGTTACAAAAGGACGTTGGTCAACTATTCTATGGGGGCTTACACTTGAGACTTCACACATAGCCATATGATATCCTAGGTTCGCATAGTCATCTATCCTTGGCTGATCTCGTCCTTGTCTTCTCATCTTCATTATTTGGATGCGTTCCAAGGCTTCTGCCTATGCTTCTTCTCGAACTCGTTTTTCCTCTTCTTTACGTTTCTTGGCAGTGTTGAGTCGATTGAGCATTTCCTCAGTGAGAGGTTCCTGATATAACTTGACTCTGCATCCGCTTATGTAGCTAGGGAGAATATCACCTTCGAGTGTGGCTAATTGGACTGCTCCACTAGTCGAGATCCTATTTATGATCATAGGTCCATAGCCTCTCTTCTCTAGTTTTCTCGCATGTTGCTTCAAAGTGTAGACTAACACTAGGTCCCCTGCTTTCAATCCTTTATCCTTCACATGGGCATCAAAGTACACCTTCTGCCTTTCCTTAGCTGCATATATTCCTGTTGTTGCTCTTAGTCTTGTTTCACCTAATCGTTCGAGGTTAAAAATTCTCGAAGAGAGTTCATGACCCGTCCACTCATGCTCCTGTGCTACTCTCAATGTGGGAATCAAGAAGTCCAAAGGTAGCACCGCATTTTGGCCAAATACCATCTGAAAGGGTGTGGCTTGGAGTACCGTTTTATAGGCAAATCTGTATGCCCAAACAACATGGTGTAGCTGTTTGTCCCAATCAGAGCGTTTATTATTTACCAACTTAGTCAACACGTTGCATAGGATCTTATTTGTGCTCTCAGCCTGGCCATTAGCTTGTGGGTGATAGGGGGCAGACTTCTTATGTACTACCAAGAATTCTTAGAGAAGATTTTCAATAACTTCATTCAAGAAATGAGTCCCTCTATCACTGAATAGCTCTATAGGTAGCCCATATCTCGTGAATACATTCTCAAATAAGAACTTCGCTATCGTTTGAGCATCGTTCTTTGTGGTAGCTTTCACTTCTACCCACTTGGTTAAATAGTCTGTGGCCACAATGATATATTCAGCATGTGAACCCTTGGCTGGGGGATTAATAGGACCTACAAAGTCTATTCCCCACTTAGAGAATGCACTTCCCCCCATCATAGGTTTTAAAGGCATCTCAACTTTGCGTATAGGATACTGAGTTCGCTGACAAACATCACATCTCTTCACATAGGTATGTGCATCCATGTGAAGGGTAGGCCACCACAACCCTGCAAATAGGATTGCCTTGATCACCCGATCTGGTCCAAAGTGTCCTCCTGCTACACCTTGGTGACTAGCTTTGGCCCCGTCCAGACCTAGTGTCCGGCCTAGTTAAAAATTAGGTTCCAGGGCCAATTTGAGGGCTTAAACGGAGTCTAAAAAATACGAAAATTGATATGTAGGTACTTCTAAGGCTCCTCAAGCTCGAGGACTCCTCGGCTTGCACAAAATGGAGCTACAAAAATATGAAATGGTATTTACAATGATTTTTAGTGATAAGAATCACTTTTGATTGGTGTAAGGTTTTGAAAAATTAAAGGATGCCTTAGTGCTAGATCTGCATGAATGCCCGTACTTGCTTCTCCATGAAGAAAATTATTGGCCTACTTGCCAGATCTTCGTTGACTGCCCTGTCTGCTTGTGCTGTCCCTTCGCTCTGACTCTCTTCGTCTTGTGGCTCCTTCGGTCCCCCGACTGCTACCAACACCCCCCCCCACTCTCGCGTCTGTCGCCCCTAACAGACCCTTGTCTAGAGGATTTTTGAACATAATATTGGACGACATCGGAGGCTAGGTGGTGTTCTTCTAGTCGTAAGCTGCGTGCTAGATCTGTGAGCAAATCATCCCAATTCACAGGTCCGGGAACGTCTGGATGAGGCACCCTCAACTGTTCTGAGTAAATAGTTCTCTCCACAGCAAATAGTTGGAGGAGATGTGATGGTCTGGGTATAAAGATTTCGGAGTGATATTCCCAGAATCCTGTGATGAACATCTCCTCAAATGTTTGTTTAAAGCAGGCTGGGAGGTACTTGATTCGGGCGTGCCAAGCATATATTACTTCAATTGATGGGGTGGTACTCATGTCATACACCAGATCCTGGTTTCCTGTTACGAAGCCTGCTCCTGAGAAGTGAGGGTCCTTAATGTTCTTAAACGTCCTGAAAGTGATCAGCATTAATTCAAATATTTTCATACACATCTGGGCCATCACATCGGGATTATTGCGTAGCCTAATGCTCCAGTGACGGATTGTAGAAATCATGTAGTTCACCGTGGGGGGTCCTCGTGGAGGCGTTAGATAAACGTAATTTAACCATTTTGCACAGGCTTTGATGTCTCTGACGGCAATAGTGAATTCAGGCCAGGTGCGTCTTCGAAGAACTGGAATGTAACAAGGATTATATTTGATAAACAACGGCATATTATTCCAGGTTCCGACCATTTCAGGATATGTTTCCAAAAGCCTGATCCTCCAGGTGGGTTGATGGATGGACCCACGCCTAGCACTCTCCGGTATATCATCTGGACCAAATTGTGTAGCAAAAGTGGGAGGCTTGCCGCATCGTCGTTGAATTTCGGTGTTGTAATCGGCCAAAAGTATGCAGTATGGCACATATTGGTCATCATTGGTGCCGATCCATCTATGATGAGACATACTTCGGAAATATTCTGACCGTATGACAGTGTCTTCTAGGTTCGCTAGCGATTGGATCTGAATGGCCACTCGTTCTTCATGGGTGTTCGCGGTCCTTTCCAGGGTCTGAAGCCACTCGGGTGCTTCTACTTCCAAGGTGTCTAGTCCCTCTGAGGTGCGTTGCCCTCCTGGCATCGGCATAGGAACATACGGTTCTTCGTACGAATCATCAACCTCAATAGGGACCAACTCTTCTGCCTCTGGTTCTACTACTGGAGAGGGCTGCCTCTCGTATGTCAGTAACCTCTTTTGTAATTCTGCCACCTGCTCAGTTAAGGCCTTTATTTCGTCTGAGGTAGAGGTTGATGGGGCACTCTTCGGTTGCTCTTCCTGTTCCTTAAGTCTGCTCCGCAGTGTGTCACGTTCTCTTTCCAAGTCATCATGGGCTTCTAGAAGATCTGCATAACTTTCCAAAATGGTTTTCATCGTCTCCGAGGGAACTGCTTTGAACTGCTCTGGATCTATCTCGTGGGGAGAGCCTTCCATTGCTGCTTCCAGATTCTCTTCATTTTGTTTTTGCAGTCTCTTGTTCTCTTCAAGTGCTGTGGCCATATGTTTCCTGAGTAGCGCCAAGTTACGTCGGACTCGTAGGTTATCGGCCTGGTATACTTCGAGCAAGGCTTCTAGTTGTTTGATGCCTGAATCCTTCGATGGTTGAGGTGCCTCTAATAGTGTTTGGTGAGCCTGCTCAAGCGTTGAATAACGTTGATTCACCTCTGCATTTTCTTCTTCAAGAATTGTAAATTGCCTTTGTAAGTTCTGGTGACTTATTGTCAGTTGTTGATACCGGTCGTCCAAAGCTCTGTACTCATTCTGAAGTTGATAGACACATTGATTTAAAGATTGGAATATACTATGTACATTAAATGATGCAGGGAGGGGTGAAGATGCAGGGGGAATGGGGGCGGGAAAGGGAGTGGTGAATGATGTGGATGCAAGTGGAGATGTGGGAGGAGGGGGTATGGGAGATGGAGGTGGCATGGGGGGAGGGAGCGGTGCAGTGGCAGGAGATGTTTCCATAGTGTCAAGTGTTTGAGTGACCGTGTAGATGGGGATCGTGGGTGGGGTGGATGTGACGTTAGTGAAGAGAGTGGTGAAAGTGGGCATGGTGACTCCCCCAAATTGGATTCCCGGAGAGAGTGGAATTCCCATTACAATTGTGGTGGTAGTGGATGTGGTGGTGGTAGTGTCATGTGGTGGAGTGAGTTGTGTAGTGAGGGGTGGGGAGGGTGGTGACAGTGGTGCCTCGTGATGTTCGTCTGTTTGCGTTGTATCTCCTGGTGCTGATACATTGATATGAATTTGTTTCCCGGATCTCATGGGACGGGTGGGAACTCCTTTCTCAAATCGGTGAATGTAGGCCATTGCCTCATGAATGGCCTCATCCAATCCTACTGCATCTGCGTGTAGGTTGAGGGACTCGATGAACAGATCATCCACACCTTCCTCTGCCAGCATTTGGTTCATGAGTTTCTTGCCTACTTCAAGTGACATTCTATGCTGTTCTTGAACTAGTTGCATGGCTCGGTATAGTCTTTTTATTTGTGCCGAATACGCGGGGGCACTTGCTAACTCTGAAAGTTCATCATACGCTTGTTCTTCGTAGGGTTCTTCCTCTTGTTCTGTCTCTTGTTCATCTACGTCGACTTCTACCACTTGCGGTCGGGTGGGGGCTGCCGTTGTTGTATGGGTTTGTGGTTCTTGAGTTCGCTCGGTTTCCGCTTCGAGATTAGAGTCATAGATTAGCCTAGCCACTTCTTCATCAGTGAGATCATTGAGTAAAACCTTGGGGGAATTCCAAGTCCAATGGAACTGGTGGAAACACTAGATTGGGTCCCTCTGTACTTGGTCTTGGTAACCGAATGGTGAATGGTCTGACGCGTCGTGTCTGGGGAGGGGTAATCTCTGGTGTAGTGGTGGCTCCTCTGGGTTGAGCGCAGGGTAATTGGACTCCCCCTCTCATCTTCTTTGATGGAGGACCTGCCGCTGATAGCCTTCTCTGGAATTCTTGGACCCGAGACCATACGAGTGCCCGCTGAATAGGCACGTCATAGGCTAGACACCGATAGATTATCTTGGTCAGAGCACAACACCCGTGGAGCACATTTTTCTGCTTCTTGTTCCACCGTTGATGGGCTAGATGGATCTGATCTATGATCCAATGTGGTACGTTGATAGGGAGGTTTTCTGCCTCTGCCAAATACAAGCTAAACCATATCTTCTTTGGGGGCATGGTGAATCTTTCTTGTGCGGGGAAAGCAAAATGCTGCATGATGGTCAGTAGGTGAAGAGCGATTGTTGGTGTCATTGCTACCATGTCCTTCAGCTTATTGAGATCTTTATGTTTCATTCTGCTTGGAACCATTGTTTCCTTTTCAGTAGGAATGTGCATACCATACATACCCAATGCTTCTCGTACCAGATTGAGGGTCAGTTTGAATCTTTTAAGTTCGTGACCCGGCAATAGTGAGGGTACCACAAAAGTGCTGTCGCCTCCCTTGGCCCTGCTAGGAGTGATGGTACTGATAAGATAAGAACATCATAAGAAATCTGGCTTCGGTAAGTGGGCTCTGAAATAACTGTCCAGGCCTGCTTTGGTCCATACGGAACGCATGACTTCGGCATTCTGATAGCTCTCAAATTCACGTGTGAAAAAATGGTAGCATCCCCATTTACCATTAAACTCCAATTCAGCTTCCCAGAAATAGGTTCCATCACCCAACGGTCCTGCAACATCACTGAACCAATGCGCGTGTTTGCCCACTTGAGAGGTGTGCCCCTGGGGAGGATCTTGAACTGGAAGTACATGCACAGCTTGAAGTTCTTGCGGTCTTTCAGTGAGCTGTGGTTCGAGGAGGAGTGTTTCTATATCCACAATCTGTGCGCTGGATCCGGCGTGAGAACTGGCACCTCCGGCTTCTGCCATGGCCCTGCTTGCTTGATGGTTCTGTGAGAATATAGAACCAGGTGTTAACATCGTAATGGACAGAATAAATCCGTTGTTGTCCCCGTTACAACATTAATGTGAGGTAGATGATGAGTCAGTGGTTAGTAAGTGCACGATGACAGTGTGTGTAGTTAATGCCTGGATAGTCCTAGGAGCTAGATGGAAAGATGCACTGTCTGACTAATGCAGTTAGTAAGTGGAGATGAATTCACAGATTGGAGTCAGGGGGTTTATTACAAGTCTTAGGTTGCCATACGCCATGAATGGCTTTTGGTCTTGGTTTTGGGGAGATTTGGGAGGGTTGCACGAGTAATTCTGCTGGGAGTTGTTGTGTCATTGGGACCCATTTACGAGTGAGTCTGTGCGTGCTTCTAGGTGGTGGTGTGTTCGAGTGTATCAGAAAAGAGTGGGCGGCGGCTGCTTGAGCGAGTGAACCCTGTCGTGTATGATATGAATTGTGTGGGGATAGTTGAGCCCACAAGCAAGCCTTAGGCACCCAAATATGTCTTGATTGTGGGTCAGCCTTCATCGACTTCTTGGGTACCCAAATGGATTTCACTTTCTCCACAGAGGTTTTAGGAGTCCTCTTATTAGCATCAAGTCGTTGATTACTAATAGGAAGTTGAGACCGTTGTTGCGACTTAGTTATGGTCGGCAGCTCGTCTTTTTGCATCCACATTTGTTTCATCGGCTGAGTTGTTCTGCTTCGCGCGTTCTTTTGGCCTCTCGCCTGGAGAGTCTTCAATGATTGATCTGCCCTGAGTTGCTGCCTCCTTCTGGCCTTTGGAAAAGAAGGGAGTTCCATTGTGGTTGTTACTCCTTCTTTGAGATCTCCGTTCTTCTGTATCACATAGCCTTTGACAAGAACAGCATGGTCAACTTCATGTGTACCCCTGGAGGGACCAGGAGTCTGTGCTCTTCCTAGTTCCTTGAGTGCTCCATTATTTAACTCAATTGTAATTCTAGTTTGATTCACCCATACCTGAAGAAGTCCACTTCTTAGGTTTAAGTTGACTGCTTGGCCATAGATCCAGTCTTGACCCAAGACAAGGGGTTCAGTGAGGTCCTCATCTTGACATACTAGTACTTTAACTGTCATTGCCTCATCATGAATATAGAGGGGAAGTTCCACCTCGCCTATGCAAGGGGTTTCCACGCCTCCCAATCCTATGAGATATGCTTTCACAGGATTGACAGTCAATTGCAACTCTTGACAGTAAGACAATTTAACAGCACTAGTGGCTGCACCTGAGCCAATCAAGGCTCTTACAGTCCTTGCACTCTTTCCTTGTCCTATATCTAAGGTTATGAAAGGACGTCGATCAGTTATCCTTTGTGAGCTCATACCGGAAACTTCACACATAGCCACGTCATATCCCTGATCTGCATATGCATCTTGTCTAGGGTGCTCTCTACCTTGTCTTCTTAATTTCATTCTCCGTATGCGCTCTAGGGCTTCTGCTTGAGCTTCTTCGCGAATTCGCTTTTCTTCCTCTTTGCGTTTCTTAGCAGTGCTAAGTCGACTTCGCATTTCCTCTGTGAGAGGTTCCTGATACAATTTGACTCTGCATCCGCTGATATAATTTGGGAGAACATCGCCTTCTAATGTGGCTAGTTGCACTGCTCCACTTGTTGAGATTCTGTTAATGATCATGGGTCCGTAGCCTCGCTTCTCCAGTTTCCTCGCATGTTGTTTCAAAGTGTATACTAGTACTAGGTCGCCTGCCTTCAAACCTTTATCCTTAACATGGGCATCAAAATACGCCTTCTGTCGTTTCTTAGCTGCATATATCCCTGCAGCTGCCCTTAGTCTTGTTTCTCCTAATCGTTCAAGGTCAAAAAGTCTAGAGGAGAGTTCATGACCTGTCCATTCGTGCTCTTGTGCTACCTTCAATGTAGGTATCAAGAAGTCCAATGGCAGCACAACATTTTGGCCAAACACTATCTGAAAGGGGGTGGCTTGGAGTACCGTTTTGTAGGCGACTCGGTATGCCCAAACAGCATGGTGTAGCTGTTTGTCCCAATCAGAGCGTTTATTGTTTACTAATTTCGTCAGTACATTGCATAAGATCTTGTTGGTACTCTCAGCCTGGCCATTAGCTTGGGGGTGATAGGGGGCAGACTTCTTATGAACTACCAAGAATTCTTGGAGCAGATTTTCAATAACTTCATTTAAGAAGTGAGTGCCTCTATCACTGACTAGCTCTATAGGTAGTCCGTATCTAGTGAACACATTCTCAAATAAAAACTTGGCTGTTGTTTGAGCATCGTTCTTTGTTGTGGCTTTTACCTCTACCCATTTAGTTAGATAGTCCGTTGCAACAATGATATATTCTGCATGGGAACCCTTAGCTGGGGGATTAATAGGACCTACGAAGTCTATTCCCCACTTAGAGAATGCACGTCCACCCATCATAGGTTTCAGTGGCATCTCATCTTTACGTATAGGATACTGGGTTCGCTGACAGACATCACACCGTTTCACATAGGTGTGTGCGTCCATGTGAAGGGTAGGCCACCAGAAGCCCGCAAATAGAATTGCTTTGATCACCCGATCTGGTCCAAAGTGTCCTCCTACTACACCTTGATGAGCAGTTTCCAAGATCTTGAGATATTCACTTTCATGGACACATAGCCGTAGGTAACCATCTTTACCACGCTTATATAGATTATCACGAATGAGTGAGTAATCCTGGGCTTCTTGTTCTAAACTCCTTTTCCTGGCCAGCGTCATGTCTTGAGGGAATGTTTTCGTCCTCAAGAAGGATACTAGTGGTTCACTCCAATCTGGCACTATGGACACTTGATAAAGAGTGGAGTGTTCTACAGGTGGTTTAGTGCAGCAGATTGGGCATTCCTTGCACACCCTTTGGACATCAGCTTCCATAGTCGGCCAATGCACTCCGAGCCTCTTGAGTGTCTGTAGGGTTCGTTGTTTTGAATAGTGTTGCTCTAATGCACCTACATGTGCTAATTGCAACCATTTATTGTACTCGTCCTCTTCCACACAACAAGCCAAGATTCCTTGATCTGTGTGCTTGTACATACTTCCCGCCATGATGTGGTACTTTTGGGCTTTCACAACCTCTCTATTCCGTGTGTTTACTACAGGATGGTTAGGCCCGTATGTCAATACTAGCACCAATGGCTTAGCCCACTGCGGCACCACTTCCAAATTAAACAAGTAAGCATCAGGAAGATCATCTGATACTCCTTGTGGGGCTTCTCCAGATGTGAGCCTAGAGAGATGGTCTGCTCTCAAATGAGTTCTCCCTTTCCTTACCACTACCTCAAAGTCATATTCCATTAGTAAGAGAAACCATCTTACTAACCTACCTGTATTGCATGGTTTGTTTACCAAGTACAACAATGCCTGATGGTCAGTAAAAAATTTAAACTTATTTGCAAGCAAATAGTGTCTAAATTTCTTGACTGCATATACCATGCCTAAGCCTTCTCTCTCAGTAGTGGTGTAATTGCGTTCAGCTGCATTTAATTGTCTACTAGCATAGGCAATTGGAAGATCCATATTACCTTCACCAGTAGGTTGAGCAAGCACACACCCAATGGCATAATTGGATGCATCCACATGAACATGGAAAGGCTTATTCTAATCTAGTGTGGTCAAGATTGGTGCTGAACATAATCTTCCTTTAAGCTCCTGGAAGGAATCCTCACATTCATCCGTCCACTCAAAGTTAGTCAGAAGTCCATACATGGGCTTTGCAATGACAGCATACATGTGAATGAACCGGCGGTAGTAACCACAATGCCCCATGAAAGCTTGTACTTCCTTGACATTCCTTGGCCTAGGTAGCTCTGCTATGGCTCTCACCTTCTCTTCATCAGTGGATATGCCATTCTTTGACACTATGTGTCCTAAAATCTTGCCTTGCCTGACCATGAAAACACATTTTTCTGGGTTTAGGCAGACTTGATATTCTCTACATTTGTCAAAGATTTGTTTGAGTTCGGGAATATGGGTTTGCCTAATGTTGGAATGAGCACAAAGATCGTCAACATAGACTTCCAAATTCTTCCTCAGGAACTCCTTAAATACATGGCACATTAGTCTCTGGAAGGTAGCTGGTGCGTTGGTAAGCCCAAATGGCATTACACGAAAGGCAAATATCCCCCACTCTGTGGCAAAAGCTGTCTTATGCTGATCTTCTGGAGCTATGGCTACTTGATTGTAGCCAGAGAATCCATCTAGGAAGCTGTACACTTCCTTGCCTGCTACTCTTTCTAAGAGATGTTCTGTGATGGGAAGCGGATAGTTATCTCGGATTGTGGCTGCATTGACCTTCTTCAGGTTAATGCATACACGCAGCTTTCCATTTTTCTTGGGCACCACTACAATGGGGGATACCCATTCAGTGTGCTCAATTTCATAGATAAATCCAGCTTCGACCAGCCTATCTATCTCCTCTTTAATCTTGGCAGCGTAATTATCGTTATATGTGTAGGGCTTTTGCTTAGAGGGTTTAGCATCTGAGGTCATGGGGATGGTGTGAGCGCATATGTCTGGGTCAACACCCTTCAAATCCTTGTAACTCCAAGCGAATACATCTCTCTATTCTCTTAGCAAGGCTATTAACGCATGCTCTTCTTCCTCTGTTAGGTCATGACCTATGTATGTACATCTCTCCTCTCCTTCTTCTAGGGCCACTACTATTTTCTTGGTGGTCTCTTTGTTATCATAGGCCTCTCCTGATTGTGCCTCTCGTTTAGGCATTCTTATCATGACTCTCCTGTCATCTATCTCATATTTCTTAAAATTTTCTGGGACCTCAAACAAAGATTCTTCCTCTTCGGGTGAGACTTCTCTCTTCTTTCGTTTCTTTCCTTCTTCCTTCGGGGTCACATGTGTTGCTAATCTTACATCATTCATAAGCTCTCCATGCCTCTGAGGTTGGAATTCTACTTCATGGAAGTATTCTTCATCTAATGCAAATGGTGGGTCCATAATGATTGACTCTAGGTCGGAGTCACTTGCATCCTCGAAGGCATCAGGGCTAGGTTCGCATTCTTCCAGAACTGCCTCTCCCATGATTGGCTCTATGGAGAAGACTAAAATATCATAGCCATCCTCATCACAGTGAGGTGTCCATTGTTCCTCGTTGATGGCTACATCCAATGTTGCTAGGATTTCTGCCCAGCCGTGGGGTTCAAATTCTTCGTCAGGAAAGACTACAGGTGCATAGGCTGGGTCTTGAATGGGTCTATGTGTTTCGTTTGCACCTATTTCTCTGGCCTTTTCTCTCTTCTCTTCCTCTACTGCTACCTTGCACATCCATAAGTGAGTGTCTTCATGCATCCATGAGGATCCTGATCCTATGGATTGCACCGATTCCGTATCATCTTTGGCTCTATGGATGGGGTTCCATTGGATAGGAGGGACATCTCTATGAGAGTAATCTTTGAGATTGACTTTGGTCGTAACACCTAAGTGCTGCAAGTATAAAGAATTGGTTCCCCAATCCTGTACCACTTGCAACTGTCGCATAAAAGGTCGTCCCAAGATCATCTCATAGGCATGATTTTTGCTGAAGTCACATATGGCAAATGTGTGCTCAAACTCGACACCACAGGTGGTGAGAGTTATTCCTTCTAGCAATCCTAAGGGTCTCTCAATATGACCATCGGCCATCTGCAATTTCATTCTTGTTGGCGTGAGTGCTGGCTTGCCCCAACGCTTCCATAGGGAAGTGGTGGCAATTGCAACTCCTGCGCCTGAGTCCAAAATTGCCTTGGTGGTGTACTCTTGGTAGGTAATGGGAAGATAGGTGTTTCCTTCTTCACCTTCACACATATCTCCTATCTTATCTAAGGGTATCTCTGGCACTGTCCTATGTGATCCTACCTGGGAACGAGGTTTGGCTATCGCGGGCACTTGATGGGCTACATGTTCCCACACTTCTGGTCTAACCTTGAGCAGCTCTTCCAAAGTGAGATTGCACTGTACTTTGGTGTTCTTCACTACCTCTGTGTTCCTAGGTATGACTGAATCTTCATTTCGTATTATGACTGTGGGGGTTCTCATACAAGTAGACTTGGCTTCCCATGGCCCCGTGAAGTGGGGTAATTCCTGTAGAGAGTTAGACTCAAAGTCTAATCTTTCTTGAGATTGGGTGCTCTCCTGCTCCCCATAAATGGAAGGAAGGTCTTGTGGGAATTGATCGTGTGTGTCATCCACCAGTTCAATGGGAGGAGGGACTTCACTTTCCTTAGCCCATTTGTCTTCTTGAATCTCGCGTAGGAATTCTGGTGTGAACCGATTCATAGAAGATGATGTGTCTGGTTCTGTAGAGTTAGGTACATAGGCTTCAGGCACATACGCTCTCTGGGTAGGAAGACCTGCTCTTTCACTAGCCTTGTTATGGTGTTGAGTGGCGAGTTCCTGTTGTGATTGTGCCCTTGGATTCTCTATTCTTTCTAGGGAGGGGGAATTGTCTGATTCAGTGGAATTGGGCATGTAAGCTTTTGATGGGAGATGGGTCATGTTTTTGCTTGCTTCATCTCTTTCCTGATTTTTTTCTTCCTTGGCAGATCTTGCAATTATGCCCTCTAACTTCTCTAGAAGTCCGTCCAAGTGTAATTGCCTCTTGGCTGAGCCCGAGTAATTGAAAAGGCGACTGGCTTCAAACATAGTCTGAGCCAATGCGACCATTTTCGCGCAAAGCTTGGTTCTCTCTATCTCTAGGTCAGCTCTAGGGTAGCACTTGACATGATCCGTGACATTTGGCCCTTCTTGGATTCTGGCCTGATATGCTTTAAGCATCATATTAAGGTCTTCGGGAGTGGGATCTGCTAGTACTGATCCTACTCTAGGGGGTGGTGGGTTTAGGTGAGGCGGGTTGGAAGATGGCTGGTCGGATGGCGGTGGGAAAGGTGGTGGTGGGGTAGTGTGAGAGGGAGTTTGAGATGTGAGTTCAGTTATCCTGGCTTTGGTTTCTCTTATGCTTTCCTCAAGTTCACTCATCTTTTTAGCCCATTTTCTTTTCATTCTTTCTCGGATATATTTCCACGCTCTAGTCCTTTTCTTGGTTATGCTCTCAGTTTCACTAACTTCTGGGCTTTTTTCCTGACCTACACCCTGGTTTTGCTGCAGTGCCTGGGCTCTAGTGATTACTTGTACTGGTGCAGTGGAAGTCACACTTCCTGTGGAGTCTACCACTAACCCAACAACGTTGATAGGAGTGATTTTTGGCATATTATTGGGGTTCTTTGGGCAGTCTCTTAAGAGATGCTCTTTTCCACAATCTTGGCAGAAGCCTTGGATCGTCACTGACTGGGGTTGTGTAGGTGGAGGTAAAGGACAATCACGAATGAAGTGATCTCCTTGGCATCTGTAGCACGGTCCCCTTGGGAAGGGAGGTCTTACCTGTCTAGGTTGGGGTCTAGGGTTGGGGTTTGCATACATGACGTTTGTGTAATCTGATTCCCAACTAGGTTGATTTGGCTCTTCACTATAGTAAGACTCACCATGTTCAGGAGACTGCATATAGTAAGCCTGGGGACTATCAACATGTGTAGAATCGAAGCTATGGTCACTGGGATCACTCTCTGAAAGCAATGGCGTTACGGGGACTATAGCTCTATTCAGGTTTTCTTCTGCAGTTTGATACTTTACAGGTATCAAACTGGATGGAGCTGGAGGTTGTTGGGCTAACACAGGCTGAGGCCTTTGCTGGGCTTGGTATTGTGTTTGGTAGGTTTGTTGAGGCCTAGCATACTGTTGTGGTGGGTACTGGTTCTGATATCTACCTTGTTGGGGGTATGGTTGAGGGTAGGTTTGCCTAACAGCTTGTTTATTGTATGGGCAGTCTTGTGCTGTGTGATTTGTGTATCTTCGTTCTATGGTGCAGTACTGGCTACTAGGATTTACTTGGGGTTGGGCCATAATGGGACATACGTTCGCCATGTGGTCGCCACCACAAGTGTAGCATCTCTTCACAGGGGCAAACCTTGGGATCTGTTTACTAGTGACACCTAATTTCTGAGCTACTTTCTCCGCAAGTTCCTCAATTGACGTGGATTGCGTGGAAGAGAGGTTAGAGGCACTATCCGAATCTTTGTATATCTTGGAAAGCTCTAATTCCTCCCCTAGGTTATCCTCAATGTCAGGGTCATATCTTGAGGGAATGTTTTCATCCTAAGAAAGGCTACTAGTGGTTCACTCCAATCTGGCACTATGAAAACTTGATAAAGAGTGGCATGTTCCACAGGTGGTTTAGTGCAATAGATTGGGCATTCCTTGCACAACTTTTGGACATCAGCTTCCATAATCAGGCAATGCACTCCGAGTCTCCTTAGTGTCTGTAGGGTTCGTTGCTTTGAGTAGTGTTGCTCTAATGCACCTACATGTTCTAATTGCAACCATTTTGTGTACTCATCCTCTTCCACGCAACAAGCTAGGATCCCTTGATCTGTATGCTTGTACATACTTCCTGCCATGATATGGTACTTCTCGGCTTTTACTACCTCTCTATCTTGAGTGTTTATGACTGGGTGATTAGGCCCGTATGTCAATAATGACACTAATGGCTTAGCCCAATGAGGTACAACTTCCAAATTAAACAAGTACGCATCAGGAAGGTCATCTGATACTCCTTGTGGGGCTTCTCCAGATGTGAGCCTAGAGAGATGGTCTGCTCTCAAGTGAGTCTTCCCTTTTCTTACCACAACCTCAAAGTCGTATTCCATTAGCAAGAGAAACCATCTTACTAAACAGCCTGTATTGCATGGTTTGTTTACCAAGTACAATAATGCCTGATGATTGGTAAAAGATTTAAACTTGTTTGCAAGCAAATAGTGTCTAAACTTTTTAACTGCATATACCATGCCTAATCCCTCTCGTTCAGTGGTAGTATAATTTCGTTCAGCTGCATTCAACTGTCTACTAGCATAGGCAATTGGAAGATCCATATTACCTTCACCCTTAGGTTGTGCAAGCACACATCCAATAGCATAATTGGATGCATCCACATGAACATGGAAGGGATTATTCCAATCTGGTGTGGTCAAGATTCGTCCTGAACACAATCTCCTTTTGAGCTCATTGAAAGAGTCCTCACATTCATTAGTCCACTCAAAGTTGGTCAAAAGGCCGTACAGTGGCTTGGCAATGATGGCGTACATGTGTATAAAGCGTCGGTAATAGCCACAATGCCCCATAAAATCTTGTACTTCCTTGACATTCTTTGGCCTAGGTAACTCTGATATGGCTCTTACTTTCTCTTCATCAGTAGATATGCCATTCTCTGACACTATGTGTCCTAGAATCTTGCCTTGCTTGACCATGAAAACACACTTTTCTGGGTTCAAGCAGACTTGATACTCTCGACATTTGTCAAAGATTTGTCTGATTTCAGGGATATGGGTTTGTCTAATGTTGGAATGAGCACAAAGATCATCCACATAGACGTCTAAGTTCTTCCTCAAGAACTCTTTAAACACGTGACACATCAGCCTCTGGAAGGTAGCGGGTGCATTGGTAAGCCCAAATGGCATTACTCTAAAGGCGAATATGCCCCATTCTGTGGCAAAAGCTGTCTTATGCTGGTCTTCTAGAGCAATGGCTACCTGATTGTATCCCGAAAATCCATCAAGGAAACTATACACTTCCTTGTCTGCTACTCTTTCTAGTAGATGCTTAGTGATAGGAAGCGGATACTTGTCTCGAATAGTGGCTGCATTAACCTTCTTCAAGTTAATGCACACGCGTAGCTTTCCATTCTTCTTGGGCACAACTACAATGGGGGATACCCACTCAGTGTGCTCAATTTCATAGATGAATCTAGCTTCAAGCAAACGATCTATCTCTTCTTTGATATTGGCAGCATAATTATCATTGTATGTGTATGGCTTTTGCTTAGAAGGTTTAGCATCTGAGGTCATGGGGATTGTGTGTGAGCATATGTCCAGGTCTACACCTTTCAAATCCTTGTAAATCCAAGCGAATACATCCCTTTATTCTCTTAGCAAGGCTATCAATTCGTGCTCTTCGTCTTCCGTCAGGTCATGGCCTATGTACGTGCATCTTTCTTCTCCTTCTTCTATGGCTACGACTACTTTCTTGGTAGTTTCTTTGTTATCATAGGCCTCTCCTGCTTGTACCTCGCGTTTAGGCATCCTTACCATGACTCTTCTATCGTCTATCTCATACTTTTTAAAGTTTTCAGGGACCTCAAACAAAGATTCTTCCTCTTCTGGTGTGACTTCTTTCTTCTTTCTTTTCTTTCCTTCATCCTTAGGGGTCACTTGTGTGGCTAACCTTACATCATTTGTAAGCTCTCCATGTCTCTTGGGTTGAAATTCTACTTCATAGAAGTATTCTTCATCTGATGCAAAAGGTGGGTCCATAATGATTGACTCTAGATCGGAGTCACTTGCATCTTCACATGCATCAGGGCTAGGTTCGCATTCTTCCAGAACTGCATCTCCTATGATTGGTTCTATGGAGAAGACTGAAATGTCATAGCCATCCTCATCACAGTGGGGTGTCCATTGTTCCTCATTGATGGCTACGTCCATTGTTGCTAAAATTTCAGCCCAGCCGTGAGGTTCAAACTCTTCATCAGGAAACACTACAGGTGCATAGGCTGGGTCTTGAATTGACCTATGGGTTTCCTTAGCACCTATCTCTCTGGCCTTTTCTCTCTTCTCTTCTTCCACTGCCACTTTACACATCCATAAGTGAGTGTCTTCATGCATCCATGAGGATCCCGATCTTATGGAGTGCACAGACTCCGTGTCATCCTTGGCTTTATGGATAGGATTCCATTGAATAGGCGGTACATCTCTATGAGAGTAATCCTTGAGATTGACTTTGGTCGTAACACCTAAGTGTTGCAAATACAAGGAATTGGTTCCCCAATCTTGGACCACTTGCAACTGTCGCATAAATGGTCTTCCCAAAATCATCTCATAGGCATGGTTCTTGCTAAAATCACATATGGCGAAAGTATGCTCAAACTCAACACCGCATGTAGTGAGAATTATTCCTTCCAGCAAGCCTAAGGGTCTTTCTATGTGACCATCAGCCATCTGCAATTTCATCCTCGTGGGCCTGTGTGCTGATTTGCCCCAACTCTTCCATAGGGAAGTGGTAGCAACAACAACTCCTGCACCTGAGTCTAGAATTGCCTTGGTTGTGTACCCCTGATGGGTAATGGGAAGATAGGTGTTTCCTTCTTCACCTTCACTCATATCTCCTATCTTGTCTAGAGGAATTTCTGGCACTGTTCTATGAGAACCTACCTGGGAACGGGGTTTCACTACTTCTGGCACTTAGTTAGCTACATGTTTCCATAATTCTGGCCTAACTTTCAGTAGCTCTTCTAAAGTGAGGTTGCACTGCACTTTAGTGTTTTTCACTACCTCCGTATTCCTAGGTATGACTGATTCTTCGTTTCTTACCATGACCGTGGGTGCTCTCATACAAGTAGACTTGGCTTCCCATGGGCCTGTGAAGTGGGGTAATTCCTGTACAGAATTAGACTCGAAGTCTAATCTCTCTTGACTTTGTGCACTCTCCTGCTCTCCATAAATGGAAGGAATATCTTGTGGGAATTGATCATGCGCGTCATCCACAAGTTCAATGGGAGGAGGGACTTCACTCTCTTTTGCGCATTTCTCTTCTTGAATCTCCCGTAGGAATTCTGGTGTGTACCTATTCATAGAAGAAGAGGTGTCTGGTTCAGTGGAATTGGGCACAAAAGCTTCTTGTGGGGGAAGGCTTATTCTTTTACTTGCCTCATCTCTTCCTTGATTTTTTTCTTCCTTGGCAGATCTTGCAATTATGCTCTCTAACTTCTCTAGGAGTCCATCCAAGTGCAATTGTGTCTTAGCTAAGCCAGAGTAGTTGAAGAGGCGATTGGCTTCAAACATGGTATGAGCCAATGTGACCATTTTCGCGCAAAGCTTGGTTCTTTCTATCTCTAGGTCAGCTCTAGGGTAGCACTTATCATGATCCGTCACATTTGGCCCTTCTTGGATTCTAGCTTGATATGCCTTAAGCATCATGTCTATGTCTTCAGGAGTGGGGTTAGCTAATACGGATCCTACTCTAGGGGGTGGTGGGATGGTCTGAGGTAGGTGGACAGATGGTGGGTTAGATGGTGATGGAAATGAGGGTGGTGGTGGTATGTGAGAGTTTGTTTGAGAGGTGAGTTCAACAATTTCAGCAAGCACACACCCAATGGCATAATTGGATGCATCCACATGAACATGGAAAGGCTTATTCCAATCTGGTGTGGTCAAGATTGGTGCTGAACATAATCTTCGTTTAAGCTCCTGGAAGGAATTCTCACATTCATCCGTCCACTCAAAGTTAGTCAGAAGTCCATACATGGGCTTTGCAATGACAGCATACATGTGAATGAACCGGCGGTAGTAACCACAATGCCCCATGAAAGCTTGTACTTCCTTGACATTCCTTGGCCTAGGTAGCTCTGATATGGCTCTCACCTTCTCTTCGTCAGTGGATATGCCATTCTTTGACACTATGTGTCCTAGAATCTTGCCTTGCCTGACCATGAAAACACATTTTTCTGGGTTAAGGCAGACTTGATATTCTCTACATTTGTCAAAGATTTGTCTGAGTTCGGGAATATGGGTTTGTCTAATGTTGGAATGAGCACAAAGATCATCCACATAGACTTCTAAATTCTTCCTTAGGAACTCCTTAAATACATGGCACATCAGCCTCTGGAAGGTTGCTGGTGCATTGGTAAGCCCAAATGGCATTACTCTAAAGGCAAATATGCCCCACTCAGTGGCAAATGCTGTCTTATGTTGATCTTCTGGAGCAATGGCTACTTGATTGTAGCCCGAAAAACCATCGAGAAAGCTGTACACTTCCTTGCCTGCCACTCTTTCTAAGAGATGTTCTGTGATGGGAAGCGGATAGTTATCTCGGATTGTGGCTGCATTGACCTTCTTCAGGTTAATGCATACACGCAGCTTTCCATTTTTCTTGGGCACCACTACAATGGGGGATACCCACTCAGTGTGCTCAATTTCATAGATAAATCCAGCTTCAACCAGTCTGTCTATCTCCTCTTTGATCTTAGCAGCGTAATTATCGTTATATGTATAGGGCTTTTGCTTAGAGGGTTTGACATCTGAAGTCATGGGGATGGTGTGTGAGCATATGTCTAGGTCAACGCCCTTCAAATCCTTGTAACTCCAAGCGAATACATCTCTGTATTCTCTTAGCAAGGCTATTAACGCATGCTCTTGTTCCTTTGTTAGGTCATGGCCTATGTATGTACATCTCTCCTCTCCTTCTTCTAGGGCCACTACTATTTTCTTGGTGGTTTCTTTGTTATCATAGGCCTCTCCTGATTGCGCCTCCCGTTTAGGCATTCTTATCATAACTCTCTTGTCGTCTATCTCGTACTTCTTAAAATTTTCTGGGACCTCAAACAAAGATTCTTCCTCGTCTGGGGAGACTTCTCTCTTCTTTCGTTTTTTTCCTTCTTCCTTCGGGGTCACATGTGTTGCTAATCTTACATCATTTGTAAGCTCTCCATGCCTTTGGGGTTGAAATTCTACTTCATGGAAGTATTCTTCATCTGATGCAAATGGTGGGTCCATGATGATTGACTCTAGATCAGAGTCACTTGCATCCTCAAATGCCTCAGGGCTCGGTTCACATTCTTCTAGAACTGCCTCTCCCATGATTGGCTCTATGGAGAAAACTGAGATGTCATAGCCATCCTCATCACAGTGAGGTGTCCATTGTTCCTCATTGATGGCTACATCCATTGTTGCTAAGATTTCTGCCCAGCCGTGGGGTTCAAATTCGTCGTCAGGAAAGACTACAGGTGCATAGGCTGGGTCTTGAATTGATCTATGGTTTTCTTTTGCACCTACCTCTCTGGCCTTTTCTCTCTTCTCTTCCTCTACTGCTACTTTACACATCCATAAGTGAGTGTCTTCATGCATCCATGAGGATCCTGATCCTATGGAATGCACCGATTCCGTATCATCCTTGGCTCTATGGATGGGGTTCCATTGGATAGGAGGGACATCTCTATGAGAGTAATCCTTGAGATTGACTTTGGTCGTAACACCTAAGTGCTGTAGGTACAAAGAATTGGTTCCCCAGTCCTGTACCACTTGCAACTGTCGCATAAAAGGTCGTCCCAAGATCATCTCATAGGCATGATTTTTGCTGAAGTCACATATGGCAAATGTGTGCTCAAACTCGACACCACAGGTGGTGAGAGTTATTCCTTCTAGCAATCCTAAGGGTCTCTCAATATGACCATCATCCATCTGCAATTTCATTCTTGTTGGCTTGAGTGCTGGCTTGCCCCAGCGCTTCCATAGGGAAGTGGTGGCAATTGCAACTCCTGCGCCTGAGTCCAAAATTGCCTTGGTGGTGTACTCTTGGTAGGTAATGGGAAGATAGGTGTTTCCTTCTTCACCTTCACACATATCTCCTATCTTATCTAAGGGTATCTCTGGCACTGTCCTATGTGATCCTACCTGGGAACGAGGTTTGGCTATCGCGGGCACTTGATGGGCTACATGTTCCCACACTTCTGGTCTAACCTTGAGCAGCTCTTCCAAAGTGAGATTGCACTGTACTTTGGTGTTCTTCACTACCTCTGTGTTCCTAGGTATGACTGAATCTTCATTTCGTATTATGACTGTGGGGGTTCTCATACAAGTAGACTTGGCTTCCCATGGCCCCGTGAAGTGGGGTAATTCCTGTAGAGAGTTAGACTCAAAGTCTAATCTTTCTTGAGATTGGGTGCTCTCCTGCTCCCCATAAATGGAAGGAAGGTCTTGTGGGAATTGATCGTGTGTGTCATCCACCAGTTCAATGGGAGGAGGGACTTCACTTTCCTTAGCCCATTTGTCTTCTTGAATCTCGCGTAGGAATTCTGGTGTGAACCGATTCATAGAAGATGATGTGTCTGGCTCCGTAGAGTTAGGTACATAGGCTTCAGGCACATAGGCTCTCTGGGTAGGAAGACCTGCTCTTTCACTAACCTTGTTATGGTGTTGAGTGGCGAGTTCCTTTCGTGATCGTGCCTTTGGATTCTCTATTCTTTCTAGGGAGGGGGGATTGTCTGATTCTGTGGAGTTGGGCACGTAAGCTTTTGATGGGGGATGGGTCATGTTTTTGCTTGCTTTATCTCTCTCTTGATTTTTTTCTTCCTTGGTAGATCTTGCGATTATGCCCTCTAACTTCTCTAGAAGTCCATCCAAGTGTAATTGCGTCTTGGCTGAGCCTGAGTAGTTGAAAAGGCGACTGGCTTCAAACATAGTCTGAGCCAATGCGACCATTTTCGCGCAAAGCTTGGTTCTCTCTATCTCTAGGTCAGCTCTAGGGTAGCACTTGTCATGATCCGTGACATTTGGCCCTTCTTGGATTCTGGCCTGATATGCTTTAAGCATCATATTAAGGTCTTCGGGAGTGGGATCTGCTAGTACTGATCCTACTCTAGGGGGTGGTGGGTTTAGGTGAGGCGGGTTGGAAGGTGGCTAGTCGGATGGCGGTGGGAAAGGTGGTGGTGGGGTAGTGTGAGAGGGAGTTTGAGATGTGAGTTCAGTTATCCTGGCTTTGGTTTCTCTTATGCTTTCCTCAAGTTCACTCATCTTTTTAGCCCATTGTCTTTTCATTCTTTCTCGGCTATCTTTCCACGCTCTAGTCCTTTTCTTGGTTATGCTCTCAGTTTCACTAACTTCTGGGCTTTTTTCCTGACCTACACCCTGGTTTTGCTGCAGTGCCTGGGCTCTAGTGATTACTTGTACTGGTGCAGTGGAAGTCACACTTCCTGTGGAGTCTACCACTAACCCAACAACGTTGATAGGAGTGATTTTTGGCATATTATTGGGGTTCTTTGGGCAGTCTCGTAAGAGATGCTCTTTTCCACAATCTTGGCAGAAGCCTTGGATCGTCACTGACTGGGGTTGTGTAGGTGGAGGTAAAGGACAATCACGAATGAAGTGATCTCCTTGGCATCTATAGCACGGTCCCCTTGGGAACGGAGGTCTTACCTGTCTAGGTTGGGGTCTAGGGTTGGGGTTTGCATACATGACGTTTGTGTAATCTGATTCCCAACTAGGTTCATTTGGCTCTTCACTATAGTAAGACTCACCATGTTCAGGAGACTGCATATAGTAAGCCTGGGGACTATCAACATGTGTAGAATCGAAGCTATGGTCACTGGGATCACTCTCTGAAAGCAATGGCGTTACGGGGACTATAGCTCTATTCAGGTTTTCTTCTGCAGCTGCATACTTTACAGGTATCAAACTGGATGGAGCTGGAGGTTGTTGGGCTAACACAGGCTGAGGCCTTTGCTGGGCTTGGTATTGTGTTTGGTAGGTTTGTTGAGGCCTAGCATACTGTTGTGGTGGGTACTGGTTCTGATATCTGCCTTGTTGGGGGTATGGTTGAGGGTAGGTTTGCCTAACAGCTTGTTTATTGTATGGGCAGTCTTGTGCTGTGTGATTTGTGTATCTTCGTTCTATGGTGCAGTACTGGCTACTAGGATTTACTTGGGGTTGGGCCATAATGGGACATACGTTCGCCATGTGGTCGCCACCACAAGTGTAGCATCTCTTCATAGGGGCAAACCTTGGGATCTGTTTACTAGTGACACCTAATTTCTGAGCTACTTTCTCCGCAAGTTCCTCAATTGACGTGGATTGCGTGGAAGAGAGGTTAGAGGCACTATCCGAATCTTTGTATATCTTGGAAAGCTCTAATTCCTCCCCTAGGTTATCCTCAATGTCAATGCACATGCGTACACAATCTTCTATTGTCCTAGGGTCCTTTAAGTACACATACGATCTCAATGTGGTACTTAGCAATCTATCCAAGAATAAAGCCACTTGCTTAGCTAGTGTGGGTAGCTCCGAAACATGGCATCTTTCTAAGTATTGCCTAAATCTTCTTCCTGCAAGTCTCACGGTTTCTTGCGGGGTCTGCTTGAAGCTGTGGATCAGTGAGGAGGTATTATGTCTTATGCCACTCTTGGAGAATTCAATAATGAAAGCCTCTAGGAGTTGGTCTATGTTCCTGAACTGTCTCTCGTTTAGTGGCTGAAACCATGTCAGGGCAGTGTTCCTAAGGGTCAGACCAAAGGCATTATACTGCGTGAATAGATCCTCCACTTGTTCAGCTTTCAGGACTTGTTTAAACTCAGCCACATGATCGTATGGATCTCCCGTGCCATCGAAGTAGTTCTTCATGGACTTAACCAGCTGCGTTGGTCTCAAAGTCCTAGTGTGTTCTCTAGGTCGTGGTAGAGGGAACTCATCTGCGTTCCTTTGATTCCGGTGAGCTCTAAGTACCTCAGGCTCTACTCTATTTGTTTCCGTCCTCGTTCTCTCTCTGCCCCCTGAGTTGGCAAAGCTCACTTCTGGCCTATCTCTACTTCTGTCTCTTTGAGTTCCATGAGCTTGGGATGTTCCCGCTCCAGGGTGACCGTAGGACACATTTGATCTTGGTTGGGGGAAAATAATTTCACCTTTCCAAGTGTAAGCATGCCTATCATTTTCTGTCACCACGAAGATCCTCTCTGAGGCGTGATCTAAGTAGGTCACTCTACCTGGGCTATCAGGATCCTTAAACTCATAGATCATGATTGTTCCAATATCAAATGGCCGATCAGATTTATATCTCCAAAAGGCTTCTTCAGTTTCTCGGTTCAGAAGAAGATCTATGCTCTTATTATCTTGGGGAATCCATTCTGGTGTGATAATCCTCGTAAGAACAGATTTCCCTCGAGGGGTTCTCGGTTCTACCCCCATGTTTCCTTGCTCTAGGTCATCTAAGTCCGATTCTGGGACTACATTCCCAAATTCATCAGTTCTATCGGGGTGGCTGGTGACCACATATATTGTCCCTTCCTTGTCTAAGTAAACTCCATTTTCGAACTTGACAGCTGGGCGCTCTAGTCCAATGGATTGATCAGGATTCTTAATCTGTACCACAGACCTTCCCAAGCCGTCCTCATAGATGCTAGCACCCAATCGGTTGGTCCTAAGGTATTCTAACTGCGTTTTGTAAGGGCCTTCTACCCTATGCAAGTATGGCACTCCTGAACTGCCTGTAGGTCTCTCCATACCTTGAGACATCTCGGATTCACTAGTCTCAGAACTTGGGTAGTATGAGTGATGGCTCAACTGCTGGGCCCACGACCTAGCAGTGTGGTTGACACTAGCCTCTGAAGACCTAAGGCTCTGTCTATCCCTTACTAGATGTCGCCCTGATCTAAGGTTCATATGCCTAGTTAAGTAGCCCAATTTCTGCCCAGAGTACAACCTCGTTGCTGATCAATCGGTCTGAGTCGCTTGATTCGTTTTTAGTGAGTTATTATGTTTATGATCTTGTCTGATATTGCGTCGTCAGGAATACTTGAGTGGTTTTCGTACTTTAGTTTGGCCGTTTCATGTTGGGTTCTTTTCCTTTAAGGTCGTCGTTCACACACACAGGTTATCTCTTGACTTGAACTTGATTTCTTAGATAGTCTTTGATTTATCTAGTGCCTATCGTTGCCTGCAATTACTTCTAACACTACCCGCACTTAGCCTAAACTAAGAATTGACAGAGGGTGTTGCGGGTTTTCCAACCTTGAATTCCTTTCCTTGAGTTGTTGCCCTGGTGTGCCCAGGATGCGTGTTCCCAAGCTGGCACTTACTCTTGCTTTGCGTACCCTTCGATGCTCTCAAAGGACCTGTAAAAGGCCCAAGATTAGCTCAAGATTTAAATTCAAATGACAACCCCAAGCACTTCCATTCATGTAACTCAAACACCAATTAGCCCATTGGTTTCATGGAACTTAATTCTAGGGATCCCTGAATTTTGTTCCCCCTGGGTATGGTCAACTTCAAAATACCCTAACTGAAAATCAATGCATTATTCTTATAAAAAACAGTCGAGGGCGTGTAGTATATGTCACGAGCTTTCTGACAAGACTTAAAGCTCAAAAATTGAATTTCGTATGAAAAAGTTATGACCATTCAGGGTTTTGGAATTAAAACAGGGGTCAAAACATGCTATCAGGTAAACAGGAAGTCTCGAGTTGCTTGTGGCACGGCCTCGCGATGCAATACTACACCCTAGTGTTTGCCCCACACTTAGCCAAAATTAAGTCCACTATTTTTTTCCAAAAAAAATTTGACCTAATTTGCCCTTCTAACGTGTTCGCAAAGTCTGTCGGTCGCGATTGACAGGTGAGTCGCGATTGACGTGTCGATCGCGATTGACAGGTCCGTCGTGGCTGTCGGTCGCGATTGATGTGTCGATCGCGATTGACAGGTCCGTCGTGGCTGTCGGTCGCGATAGATGTGTCGATCGCGATTGACAGGTGTCTCGAAAAGTCAATCAGTCGTGGTCAAAGGGTCGTTGACT
This sequence comes from Ceratopteris richardii, assembly GCA_020310875.1. Taxonomy (NCBI): domain Eukaryota; kingdom Viridiplantae; phylum Streptophyta; class Polypodiopsida; order Polypodiales; family Pteridaceae; genus Ceratopteris; species Ceratopteris richardii. Next base: position 101,618,108 of record CM035415.1, read on the forward strand.
CTGTCAGTCGCGATTGATGAGTCGATCGCGATTGACAGGTCGATCGACGAGGTCTGTCCGTCGTGGTCAAACAATCGTTGACTGTGTCGATCGCGATTGATGAGTCGGTCGCGATTGATGACTCGATCGCGATTGACACGTGTCACGCGTAGGCTCCGTCCGTCGTGGTCAATCGGTCGTTGACTCTGTCGGTCGCGATTGACAGAGCCGTCGTGGGCTGTCGATCGCGATTGACGTGTCGATCGCGATTGACAGATCTGTCCGTCGTGGTTTGTCGATTGCGATTGATGACTCGATCGCGATTGACAGAAATCTGTGGAATTTCAAAAAACTAAACACATTTTTGGGAAGCTCTAGGCCTGTAGGTCATGGATATGCACTTTGTTTAGCAAATAGATCAATTTTTCTGTCGGTCGCGATTGACAGAACCCGGCGACACATAGACAGTTACTTCGAATTCCGTACCTGCGCAGGGTGCTGGGGACGAAGATGCGGCCTGTACCTGCAATACAACTCAGAAAACATGCAAAAACAGCATGCACAATTTCGCTCTCTCGCTCTCTCTCACAAGTGAAATGAGGGAAATGAGGTGGAGATGGTGATATGATCAACAAACAAAAATTTTCGCGATGATGGAGATGGAGGTGGGAGATGGTGATGATGATGATGGTAATGAAGGTGGTGAAGAAAAAACAAGAAAGTAGGTGAAAGTGAAGAATATACCTACAACTCCAACGCGTCAACTCTACGTCTTACCATCACACGCTCGTCCTCAAAGCTCGATCCCCGGCAACGGCGCCAAAATTTGGTGTAGCTCAGTGATGAGTAGCACCTCCTTTAATGTCAATCCGGGAAGAGGTGAGGATGGTATGAAGACCTCGAGCAAGTGGAAGCACAAGTGCGTGAGTGAGAAGCACACAAACATGCACACACATACGCACACGCGCACACACGGAAAGACAAAGAGTGAAGAGCAATGGAGTTCTTTGATTCCTTTCAAAAAGCTCTTACAAGTTTGTTTCAATTACAATCCAACCCCAAAAATGAGCTCTCTAGCTCTTTTTATAGTTTTTGACTAGCTTTGGCCCCGTCCAGACCTAGTGTCCGGCCTAGTTAAAAATTAGGTTCCAGGGCCAATTTGAGGGCTTAAACGGAGTCTAAAAAATACGAAAATTGATATGTAGGTACTTCTAAGGCTCCTCAAGCTCGAGGACTCCTCGGCTTGCACAAAATGGAGCTACAAAAATATGAAATGGTATTTACAATGATTGTTAGTGATAAGAATCACTTTTGATTGGTGTAAGGTTTTGAAAAATTAAAGGATGCCTTAGTGCTAGATCTGCGTGAATGCCCGTACTTGCTTCTCCATGAAGAAAATTATTGGCCTACTTGCCAGATCTTCGTTGACTGCCCTGTCTCCTTGTGCTGTCCCTTCGCTCTGACTCTCTTCGTCTTGTGGCTCCTTCGGTCCCCCGACTGCTACCAACACCTTGGTGTAGCTCAGTGATGAGTAGCACCTCCTTTAATGTCAATCCGGGAAGATGTGAGGATGGTATGAAGACCTCGAGCAAGTGGAAGCACAAGTGCGTGAGTGAGAAGCACACAAACATGCACACACATACGCACACGCGCACACACGGCAAGACAAAGAGTGAAGAGCAATGGAGTTCTTTGATTCCTTTCAAAAAGCTCTTACAAGTTTGTTTCAATTACAATCCAACCCCAAAAATGAGCTCTCTAGCTCTTTTTATAGTTTTTGACTAGCTTTGGCCCCGTCCAGACCTAGTGTCCGGCCTAGTTAAAAATTAGGTTCCAGGGCCAATTTGAGGGCTTAAACGGAGTCTAAAAAATACGAAAATTGATATGTAGGTACTTCTAAGGCTCCTCAAGCTCGAGGACTCCTCCGCTTGCACAAAATGGAGCTACAAAAATATGAAATGGTATTTACAATGATTGTTAGTGATAAGAATCACTTTTGATTGGTGTAAGGTTTTGAAAAATTAAAGGATGCCTTAGTGCTAGATCTGCGTGAATGCCCATACTTGCTTCTCCATGAAGAAAATTATTGGCCTACTTGCCAGATCTTCGTTGACTGCCCTGTCTGCTTGTGCTGTCCCTTCGCTCTGACTCTCTTCGTCTTGTGGCTCCTTCGGTCCCCCGACTGCTACCAACACCCCCCCCACTCTCGCGTCTGTCGCCCCTGACAGACCCTTGTCTAGAGGATTTTTGAACATAATATTGGAGGACATCGGAGGCTAGGTGGTGTTCTTCTAGTCGTAAGCCGCGTGCTAGATCTGTGAGCAAATCATCCCAATTCACAGGTCCGGGAACGTCTGGATGAGGCACCCTCAACTGTTCTGAGTAAATAGTTCTCTCCACAGCAAATAGTTGGAGGAGATGTGATGGTCTGGGTATAAAGATTTCGGAGTGATATTCCCAGAATCCTGTGATGAACATCTCCTCAAATGTTTGTTTAAAGCAGGCTGGGAGGTACTTGATTCGGGCGTGCCAAGCATATATTACTTCAATTGATGGGGTGGTACTCATGTCATACACCAGATCCTGGTTTCCTGTTACGAAGCCTGCTCCTGAGAAGTGAGGGTCCTTAATGTTCTTAAACGTCCTGAAAGTGATCAGCATTAATTCAAATATTTTCATACACATCTGGGCCATCACATCGGGATTATTGCGTAGCCTAATGCTCCAGTGACGGATTGTAGAAATCATGTAGTTCACCGTGGGGGGTCCTCGTGGAGGCGCTAGATAAACGTAATTTAACCATTTTGCACAGGCTTTGATGTCTCTGATGGCAATAGTGAATTCAGGCCAGGTGCGTCTTCGAAGAACTGGAATGTAACAAGGATTATATTTGATAAACAACGGCATATTATTCCAGGTTCGGACCATTTCAGGATATGTTTCCAAAAGCCTGATCCTCCAGGTGGGTTGATGGATGGACCCACGCCTAGCACTCTCCGGTATATCATCTGGACCAAATTGTGTAGCAAAAGTGGGAGGCTTGCCGCATCGTCGTTGAATTTCGGCGTTGTAATCGGCCAAAAGTATGCAGTATGGCACATATTGGTCATCATTGGTGCCGATCCATCTATGATGAGACATACTTCGGAAATATTCTGACCGTATGACAGTGTCTTCTAGGTTCGCTAGCGATTGGATCTGAATGGCCACTCGTTCTTCATGGGTGTTCGCGGTCCTTTCCAGGGTCTGAAGCCACTCGGGTGCTTCTACTTCCAAGGTGTCTAGTCCCTCTGAGGTGCATTGCCCTCCTGGCATCGGCATAGGAACATACGGTTCTTCGTACGAATCATCAACCTCAATAGGGACCAACTCTTCTGGCTCTGGTTCTACTACTGGAGAGGGCTGCCTCTCGTATGTCAGTAACCTCTTTTGTAATTCTGCCACCTGCTCAGTTAAGGCCTTTATTTCGTCTGAGGTAGAGGTTGATGGGGCACTCTTCGGTTGCTCTTCCTGTTCCTTAAGTCTGCTCCGCAGTGTGTCACGTTCTCTTTCCAAGTCATCATGGGCTTCTAGAAGATCTGCATAACTTTCCAAAATGGTTTTCATCGTCTCCGAGGGAACTGCTTTGAACTGCTCTGGATCTATCTCGTGGGGAGAGCCTTCCATTGCTGCTTCCAGATTCTCTTCATTTTGTTTTTGCAGTCTCTTGTTCTCTTCAAGTGCTGTGGCCATATGTTTCCTGAGTAGCGCCAAGTTACGTCGGACTCGTAGGTTATCGGCCTGGTATACTTCGAGCAAGGCTTCTAGTTGTTTGATGCCTGAATCCTTCGATGGTTGAGGTGCCTCTAATAGTGTTTGGTGAGCCTGCTCAAGCGTTGAATAACGTTGATTCACCTCTGCATTTTCTTCTTCAAGAATTGTAAATTGCCTTTGTAAGTTCTGGTGACTTATTGTCAGTTGTTGATACCGGTCGTCCAAAGCTCTGTACTCATTCTGAAGTTGATAGACACATTGATTTAAAGCTTGGAATATACTATGTACATTAAATGATGCAGGGAGGGGTGAAGATGCAGGGGGAATGGGGGCGGGAAAGGGAGTGGTGAATGATGTGGATGCAAGTGGAGATGTGGGAGGAGGGGGTATGGGAGATGGAGGTGGCATGGGGGGAGGGAGCGGTGCAGTGGCAGGAGATGTTTCCATAGTGTCAAGTGTTTGAGTGACCGTGTAGATGGGGATCGTGGGTGGGGTGGATGTGACGTTAGTGAAGAGAGTGGTGAAAGTGGGCATGGTGAATCCCCCGAATTGGATTCCCGGAGAGAGTGGAATTCCCATTACAATTGTGGTGGTAGTGGATGTGGTGGTGGTAGTGTCATGTGGTGGAGTGAGTTGTGTAGTGAGGGGTGGGGAGGGTGGTGACAGTGGTGCCTCGTGATGTTCGTCTGTTTGCGTTGTATCTCCTGGTGCTGATACATTGATATGAATTTGTTTCCCGGATCTCATGGGACGGGTGGGAACTCCTTTCTCAAATCGGTGAATGTAGGCCATTGCCTCATGAATGGCCTCATCCAATCCTACTGCATCTGCGTGTAGGTTGAGGGACTCGATGAACAGATCATCCACACCTTCCTCTGCCAGCATTTGGTTCATGAGTTTCTTGCCTGCTTCAAGTGACATTCTATGCTGTTCTTGAACTAGTTGCATGGTTCGATATAGTCTTTTTATTTGTGCCGAATACGCGGGGGCACTTGCTAACTCTGAAAGTTCATCATACGCTTGTTCTTCGTAGGGTTCTTCCTCTTGTTCTGTCTCTTGTTCATCTACGTCGACTTCTACCACTTGCGGTCGGGTGGGGGCTGCCGTTGTTGTATGGGTTTGTGGTTCTTGAGTTCGCTCGGTTTCCGCTTCGAGATTAGGGTCATAGATTAGCCTAGCCACTTCTTCATCAGTGAGATCATTGAGAGTAAAACCCTGGGGGAATTCCAAGTCCGATGGAACTGGTGGAAACACTAGATTGGGTCCCTCTGTACTTGGTCTTGGTAACCGAATGGTGAATGGTCTGACGCGTCGTGTCTGGGGAGGGGTAATCTCTGGTGTAGTGGTGGCTCCTCTGGGTTGAGCGCAGGGTAATTGGACTCCCCCTCTCATCTTCTTTGATGGAGGACTTGCCGCTGATAGCCTTCTCTGGAATTCTTGGACCCGAGACCATACGAGTGCCCGCTGAATAGGCACGTCATAGGCTAGACACCGATAGATTATCTTGGTCAGAGCACAACACCCGTGGAGCACATTTTTCTGCTTCTTGTTCCACCGTTGATGGGCTAGATGGATCTGATCTATGATCCAATGTGGTACGTTGATAGGGAGGTTTTCTGCCTCTGCCAAATACAAGCTAAACCATATCTTCTTTGGGGGCATGGTGAATCTTTCTTGTGCGGGGAAAGCAAAATGCTGCATGATGGTCCGTAGGTGAAGAGCGATTGTCGGTGTCATTGCTACCATGTCCTTCAGCTTATTGAGATCTTTATGTTTCATTCTGCTTGGAACCATTGTTTCCTTTTCAGTAGGAATGTGCATACCATACATACCCAATGCTTCTCGTACCAGATTGAGGGTCAGTTTGAATCTTTTAAGTTCGTGACCCGGCAATAGTGAGGGTACCACAAAAGTGCTGTCGCCTCCCTTGGCCCTGCTAGGAGTGATGGTACTGATAAGATAAGAACATCATAAGAAATCTGGCTTCGGTAAGTGGGCTCTGAAATAACTGTCCAGGCCTGCTTTGGTCCATACGGAACGCATGACTTCGGCATTCTGATAGCTCTCAAATTCACGTGTGAAAAAATGGTAGCGTCCCCATTTACCATTAAACTCCAATTCAGCTTCCCAGAAATAGGTTCCATCACCCAACGGTCCTGCAACATCACTGAACCAATGCGCGTGTTTGCCCACTTGAGAGGTGTGCCCCTGGGGAGGATCCTGAACTGGAAGTACATGCACAGCTTGAAGTTCTTGCGGTCTTTCAGTGAGCTGTGGTTCGAGGAGGAGTGTTTCTATATCCACAATCTGTGCGCTGGATCCGGCGTGAGAACTGGCACCTCCGGCTTCTGCCATGGCCCTGCTTGCTTGATGGTTCTGTGAGAATATAGAACCAGGTGTTAACATCGTAATGGACAGAATAAATCCGTTGTTGTCCCCGTTACAACATTAATGTGAGGTAGATGATGAGTCAGTGGTTAGTAAGTGCACGATGACAGTGTGTGTAGTTAATGCCTGGATAGTCCTAGGAGCTAGATGGAAAGATGCACTGTCTGACTAATGCAGTTAGTAAGTGGAGATGAATTCACAGATTGGAGTCAGGGGATTTATTACAAGTCTTAGGTTGCCATACGCCATGAATGGCTTTTGGTCTTGGTTTTGGGGAGATTTGGGAGGGTTGCACGAGTAATTCTGCTGGGAGTTGTTGTGTCATTGGGACCCATTTACGAGTGAGTCTGTGCGTGCTTCTAGGTGGTGGTGTGTTCGAGTGTATCAGACAAGAGTGGGCGGCGGCTGCTTGAGCGAGTGAACCCTGTCGTGTATGATATGAATTGTGTGGGGATAGTTGAGCCCACAAGCAAGCCTTAGGCACCCAAATATGTCTTGATTGTGGGTCATCCTTCATCGACTTCTTGGGTACCCAAATGGATTTCACTTTCTCCACAGAGGTTTTAGGAGTCCTCTTATTAGCATCAAGTCGTTGATTACTAATAGGAAGTTGAGACCGTTGTTGCGACTTAGTTATGGTCGACAGCTCGTCTTTTCGCATCCACATTTGTTTCATCGGCTGAGTTGTTCTGCTTCGCGCGTTCTTTTGGGCTCTCGCCTGGAGAGTCTTCAATGATTGATCTGCCCTGAGTTGCTGCCTCCTTCTGGCCTTTGGAAAAGAAGGGAGTTCCATTGTGGTTCTTACTCCTTCTTTGAGATCTCCGTTCTTCTGTATCACATAGCCTTTGACAAGAACAGCATGGTCAACTTCATGTGTACCCCTGGAGGGACCAGGAGTCTGTGCTCTTCCTAGTTCCTTGAGTGCTCCATTATTTAACTCAATTGTAATTCTAGTTTGATTCACCCATACCTGAAGAAGTCCACTTCTTAGGTTTAAGTTGACTGCTTGGCCATAGATCCAGTCTTGACCCAAGACAAGGGGTTCAGTGAGGTCCTCATCTTGACATACTAGTACTTTAACTGTCATTGCCTCATCATGAATATAGAGGGGAAGTTCCACCTCGCCTATGCAAGGGGTTTCCACGCCTCCCAATCCTATGAGATATGCTTTCACAGGATTGACAGTCAATTGCAACTCTTGACAGTAAGACAATTTAACAGCACTAGTGGCTGCACCTGAGTCAATCAAGGCTCTTACAGTCCTTGCACTCTTTCCTTGTCCTATATCTAAGGTTATGAAAGGACGTCGATCAGTTATCCTTTGTGAGCTCATACCTGAAACTTCACACATAGCCACGTCATATCCTTGATCTGTATATGCATCTTGCCTAGGGTGCTCTCTACCTCGTCGTCTTAATTTCATTCTCCGTATGCGCTCTAGGGCTTCTGCTTGAGCTTCTTCTCGAATTCGCTTTTCTTCCTCTTTGCGTTTCTTAGCAGTGTTAAGTCGACTTAGCATTTCCTCTGTGAGAGGTTCCTGATACAACTTGACTCTGCATCCGCTGATATAATTTGGGAGAACATCGCCTTCTAATGCGGCTAGTTGCACTGCTCCACTTGTTGAGATTCTGTTAATGATCATGGGTCCGTAGCCTCTCTTCTCCAGTTTCCTCGCATGTTGTTTCACAGTGTATACTAGTACTAGGTCGCCTGCCTTCAAACCTTTATCCTTAACATGGGCATCAAAATACGCCTTCTGTCGTTTCTTAGCTGCATATATCCCTGCAGCTGCCCTTAGTCTTGTTTCTCCTAATCGTTCAAGGTCAAAAAGTCTAGAGGAGAGTTCATGACCCGTCCATTCGTGCTCTTGTGCTACCTTCAATGTAGGTATCAAGAAGTCCAAGGGTAGCACAACATTTTGGCCAAACACCATCTGAAAGGGGGTGGCTTGGAGTACCGTTTTGTAGGCGACTCGGTATGCCCAAACAGCATGGTGTTGCTGTTTGTCCCAATCAGAGCGTTTATTATTCACGAGCTTGGTCAACACATTGCACAGAATCTTGTTTGTGCTTTCGGCTTGCCCATTAGCTTGTGGGTGGTAGGGTGCAGACTTCTTATGAACTACCAAGAATTCTTGGAGTAGATTTTCAATCACTTCGTTCAAGAAATGAGTGCCTCTATCACTCACTAACTCTATAGGTAGCCCGTATCTTGTGAAGACATGCTCAAATAAAAACTTGGCTGTTGTTTGAGCATCGTTCTTAGTTGTGGCTTTTACCTCTACCCACTTTGTTAGATAGTCTGTCGCAACAATGATATATTCTGCATGGGAACCCTTAGCTGGGGGATTAATAGGACCTACGAAGTCTATTCCCCACTTAGAGAATGCACGTCCACCCATCATAGGTTTCAGTGGCATCTCATCTTTCCGTATAGGATATTGAGTTCTCTGACAGACATCACAGCGTTTCACATAAGTATGTGCGTCCATGTGAAGGGTCGGCCACCAAAAGCCCGCAAATAGTATTGCCTTGATCACCCGATCTGGACCAAAATGTCCTCCTGCTACACCTTGGTGAGCAGTGTCTAAGATCTTGAGATACTCACTTTCATGGACACATAGTCTCAAGTAACCATCTTTACCACGTTTGTATAGATTATCGCCAATGAGAGAGTAATCCTGGGCTTCTTGTTCTAAACTCCTTTTCCTAGCCAGCGTCATGTCTTGAGGGAATGTTTTCGTCCTCAGGAAGGATACTAGTGGTTCACTCCAATCTGGCACTAGGGACACTTGATAAAGAGTGGCGTATTCCACAGGTGGTTTAGTGCAACAGATTGGGCATTCCTTGCACAACTTTTGGACATCAGCTTCCATAGTTGTCCAATGTACTCCTAGTCTCCTTAGTGTTTGTAGGGTTCGTTGCTTTGAATAGTGTTGCTCTAATGCACCTACATGTGCTAATTGCAACCATTTAGCGTACTCATCCTCTTCCACACAACAAACCAAGATTCCTTGACCTATGTGCTTGTACATGCTTCCTGCCATGATGTGGTACTTTTGGGCTTTCACAACCTCTCTATTCTGTGTGTTTACTACAGGATGGTTAGGCCCGTATGTCAATACTGGCACCAATGGCTTAGCCCACTGCGGCACCACTTCCAAATTAAACAAGTAAGCATCAGGAAGATCATCTGATACTCCTTGTGGGGCTTCTCCAGATGTGAGCCTAGAGAGATGATCTGCTCTCAAGTGAGTCCTACCTTTCCTTACCACGACCTCGAAATCATATTGCATTAGTAAGAGAAACCATCTTACTAACCTTCCTGTATTGCATGGCTTGTTCACTAGATATAACAATGCTTGGTGGTCAGTAAAAAATTTAAACTTATTTGCAAGCAAATAGTGTCTAAATTTCTTGACTGCATATACCATGCCTAAGCCTTCTCTCTCAGTAGTGGTGTAATTGCGTTCAGCTGCATTTAATTGTCTACTAGCATAGGCAATTGGAAGATCCATATTACCTTCACCAGTAGGTTGAGCAAGCACACACCCAATGGCATAATTGGATGCATCCACATGAACATGGAAAGGCTTATTCCAATCTGGTGTGGTCAAGATTGGTGCTGAACATAATCTTCGTTTAAGCTCCTGGAAGGAATTCTCACATTCATCCGTCCACTCAAAGTTAGTCAGAAGTCCATACATGGGCTTTGCAATGACAGCATACATGTGAATGAACCGGTGGTAGTAACCACAATGCCCCATGAAACCTTGTACTTCCTTGACATTCCTTGGCCTAGGTAGCTCTGATATGGCTCTCACCTTCTCTTCGTCAGTGGATATGCCATTCTTTGACACTATGTGTCCTAGAATCTTGCCTTGCCTGACCATGAAAACACATTTTTCTGGGTTAAGGCAGACTTGATATTCTCTACATTTGTCAAAGATTTGTCTGAGTTCGGGAATATGGGTTTGTCTAATGTTGGAATGAGCACAAAGATCATCCACATAGACTTCTAAATTCTTCCTTAGGAACTCCTTAAATACATGGCACATCAGCCTCTGGAAGGTTGCTGGTGCATTGGTAAGCCCAAATGGCATTACTCTAAAGGCAAATATGCCCCACTCAGTGGCAAATGCTGTCTTATGTTGATCTTCTGGAGCAATGGCTACTTGATTGTAGCCCGAAAATCCATCGAGAAAGCTGTACACTTCCTTGCCTGCCACTCTTTCTAAGAGATGTTCTGTGATGGGAAGCGGATAGTTATCTCGGATTGTGGCTGCATTGACCTTCTTCAGGTTAATGCATACACGCAGCTTTCCATTTTTCTTGGGCACCACTACAATGGGGGATACCCACTCAGTGTGCTCAATTTCATAGATAAATCCAGCTTCAACCAGTCTGTCTATCTCCTCTTTGATCTTAGCAGTGTAATTATCGTTATATGTATAGGGCTTTTGCTTAGAGGGTTTGGCATCTGAAGTCATGGGGATGGTGTGTGAGCATATGTCTAGGTCAACGCCCTTCAAATCCTTGTAACTCCAAGCGAATACATCTCTGTATTCTCTTAGCAAGGCTATTAACGCATGCTCTTCTTCCTTTGTTAGGTCATGGCCTATGTATGTACATCTCTCCTCTCCTTCTTCTAGGGCCACTACTATTTTCTTGGTGGTTTCTTTGTTATCATAGGCCTCTCCTGATTGCGCCTCCCGTTTAGGCATTCTTATCATAACTCTCCTGTCGTCTATCTCGTACTTCTTAAAATTTTCTGGGACCTCAAACAAAGATTCTTCCTCGTCTGGGGAGACTTCTCTCTTCTTTCGTTTTTTTCCTTCTTCCTTCGGGGTCACATGTGTTGCTAATCTTACATCATTTGTAAGCTCTCCATGCCTTTGGGGTTGAAATTCTACTTCATGGAAGTATTCTTCATCTGATGCAAATGGTGGGTCCATGATGATTGACTCTAGATCAGAGTCACTTGCATCCTCAAATGCCTCAGGGCTCGGTTCACATTCTTCTAGAACTGCCTCTCCCATGATTGGCTCTATGGAGAAAACTGAGATGTCATAGCCATCCTCATCACAGTGAGGTGTCCATTGTTCCTCATTGATGGCTACATCCATTGTTGCTAAGATTTCTGCCCAGCCGTGGGGTTCAAATTCGTCGTCAGGAAAGACTACAGGTGCATAGGCTGGGTCTTGAATTGATCTATGGTTTTCTTTTGCACCTACCTCTCTGGCCTTTTCTCTCTTCTCTTCCTCTACTGCTACTTTACACATCCATAAGTGAGTGTCTTCATGCATCCATGAGGATCCTGATCCTATGGAATGCACCGATTCCGTATCATCCTTGGCTCTATGGATGGGGTTCCATTGGATAGGAGGGACATCTCTATGAGAGTAATCCTTGAGATTGACTTTGGTCGTAACACCTAAGTGCTGTAGGTACAAAGAATTGGTTCCCCAGTCCTGTACCACTTGCAACTGTCGCATAAAAGGTCGTCCCAAGATCATCTCATAGGCATGATTTTTGCTGAAGTCACATATGGCAAATGTGTGCTCAAACTCGACACCACAGGTGGTGAGAGTTATTCCTTCTAGCAATCCTAAGGGTCTCTCAATATGACCATCATCCATCTGCAATTTCATTCTTGTTGGCTTGAGTGCTGGCTTGCCCCAGCGCTTCCATAGGGAAGTGGTGGCAATTGCAACTCCTGCGCCTGAGTCCAAAATTGCCTTGGTGGTGTACTCTTGGTAGGTAATGGGAAGATAGGTGTTTCCTTCTTCACCTTCAGACATATCTCCTATCTTATCTAAGGGTATCTCTGGCACTGTCCTATGTGATCCTACCTGGGAACGAGGTTTGGCTATCGCGGGCACTTGATGGGCTACATGTTCCCACACTTCTGGTCTAACCTTGAGCAGCTCTTCCAAAGTGAGATTGCACTGTACTTTGGTGTTCTTCACTACCTCTGTGTTCCTAGGTATGACTGAATCTTCATTTCGTATTATGACTGTGGGGGTTCTCATACAAGTAGACTTGGCTTCCCATGGCCCCGTGAAGTGGGGTAATTCCTGTAGAGAGTTAGACTCAAAGTCTAATCTTTCTTGAGATTGGGTGCTCTCCTGCTCCCCATAAATGGAAGGAAGGTCTTGTGGGAATTGATCGTGTGTGTCATCCACCAGTTCAATGGGAGGAGGGACTTCACTTTCCTTAGCCCATTTGTCTTCTTGAATCTCGCGTAGGAATTCTGGTGTGAACCGATTCATAGAAGATGATGTGTCTGGCTCCGTAGAGTTAGGTACATAGGCTTCAGGCACATAGGCTCTCTGGGTAGGAAGACCTGCTCATTCACTAACCTTGTTATGGTGTTGAGTGGCGAGTTCCTTTCGTGATCGTGCCTTTGGATTCTCTATTCTTTCTAGGGAGGGGGGATTGTCTGATTCTGTGGAGTTGGGCACGTAAGCTTTTGATGGGGGATGGGTCATGTTTTTGCTTGCTTTATCTCTCTCTTGATTTTTTTCTTCCTTGGTAGATCTTGCGATTATGCCCTCTAACTTCTCTAGAAGTCCATCCAAGTGTAATTGCGTCTTGGCTGAGCCTGAGTAGTTGAAAAGGCGACTGGCTTCAAACATAGTCTGAGCCAATGCGACCATTTTCGCGCAAAGCTTGGTTCTCTCTATCTCTAGGTCAGCTCTAGGGTAGCACTTGTCATGATCCGTGACATTTGGCCCTTCTTGGATTCTGGCCTGATATGCTTTAAGCATCATATTAAGGTCTTCGGGAGTGGGATCTGCTAGTACTGATCCTACTCTAGGGGGTGGTGGGTTTAGGTGAGGCGGGTTGGAAGGTGGCTAGTCGGATGGCGGTGGGAAAGGTGGTGGTGGGGTAGTGTGAGAGGGAGTTTGAGATGTGAGTTCAGTTATCCTGGCTTTGGTTTCTCTTATGCTTTCCTCAAGTTCACTCATCTTTTTAGCCCATTGTCTTTTCATTCTTTCTCGGCTATCTTTCCACGCTCTAGTCCTTTTCTTGGTTATGCTCTCAGTTTCACTAACTTCTGGGCTTTTTTCCTGACCTACACCCTGGTTTTGCTGCAGTGCCTGGGCTCTAGTGATTACTTGTACTGGTGCAGTGGAAGTCACACTTCCTGTGGAGTCTACCACTAACCCAACAACGTTGATAGGAGTGATTTTTGGCATATTATTGGGGTTCTTTGGGCAGTCTCGTAAGAGATGCTCTTTTCCACAATCTTGGCAGAAGCCTTGGATCGTCACTGACTGGGGTTGTGTAGGTGGAGGTAAAGGACAATCACGAATGAAGTGATCTCCTTGGCATCTGTAGCACGGTCCCCTTGGGAACGGAGGTCTTACCTGTCTAGGTTGGGGTCTAGGGTTGGGGTTTGCATACATGACGTTTGTGTAATCTGATTCCCAACTAGGTTCATTTGGCTCTTCACTATAGTAAGACTCACCATGTTCAGGAGACTGCATATAGTAAGCCTGGGGACTATCAACATGTGTAGAATCGAAGCTATGGTCACTGGGATCACTCTCTGAAAGCAATGGCATTACGGGGACTATAGCTCTATTCAGGTTTTCTTCTGCAGCTGCATACTTTACAGGTATCAAACTGGATGGAGCTGGAGGTTGTTGGGCTAACACAGGCTGAGGCCTTTGCTGGGCTTGGTATTGTGTTTGGTAGGTTTGTTGAGGCCTAGCATACTGTTGTGGTGGGTACTGGTTCTGATATCTGCCTTGTTGGGGGTATGGTTGAGGGTAGGTTTGCCTAACAGCTTGTTTATTGTATGGGCAGTCTTGTGCTGTGTGATTTGTGTATCTTCGTTCTATGGTGCAGTACTGGCTACTAGGATTTACTTGGGGTTGGGCCATAATGGGACATACGTTCGCCATGTGGTCGCCACCACAAGTGTAGCATCTCTTCATAGGGGCAAACCTTGGGATCTGTTTACTAGTGACACCTAATTTCTGAGCTACTTTCTCCGCAAGTTCCTCAATTGACGTGGATTGCGTGGAAGAGAGGTTAGAGGCACTATCCGAATCTTTGTATATCTTGGAAAGCTCTAATTCCTCCCCTAGGTTATCCTCAATGTCAATGCACATGCGTACACAATCTTCTATTGTCCTAGGGTCCTTTAAGTACACATACGATCTCAATGTGGTACTTAGCAATCTATCCAAGAATAAAGCCACTTGCTTAGCTAGTGTGGGTAGCTCCGAAACATGGCATCTTTCTAAGTATTGCCTAAATCTTCTTCCTGCAAGTCTCACGGTTTCTTGCGGGGTCTGCTTGAAGCTGTGGATCAGTGAGGAGGTATTATGTCTTATGCCACTCTTGGAGAATTCAATAATGAAAGCCTCTAGGAGTTGGTCTATGTTCCTGAACTGTCTCTCGTTTAGTGGCTGAAACCATGTCAGGGCAGTGTTCCTAAGGGTCAGACCAAAGGCATTATACTGCGTGAATAGATCCTCCACTTGTTCAGCTTTCAGGACTTGTTTAAACTCAGCCACATGATCGTATGGATCTCCCGTGCCATCGAAGTAGTTCTTCATGGACTTAACCAGCTGCGTTGGTCTCAAAGTCCTAGTGTGTTCTCTAGGTCGTGGTAGAGGGAACTCATCTGCGTTCCTTTGATTCCGGTGAGCTCTAAGTACCTCAGGCTCTACTCTATTTGTTTCCGTCCTCGTTCTCTCTCTGCCCCCTGAGTTGGCAAAGCTCACTTCTGGCCTATCTCTACTTCTGTCTCTTTGAGTTCCATGAGCTTGGGATGTTCCCGCTCCAGGGTGACCGTAGGACACATTTGATCTTGGTTGGGGGAAAATAATTTCACCTTTCCAAGTGTAAGCATGCCTATCATTTTCTGTCACCACGAAGATCCTCTCTGAGGCGTGATCTAAGTAGGTCACTCTACCTGGGCTATCAGGATCCTTAAACTCATAGATCATGATTGTTCCAATATCAAATGGCCGATCAGATTTATATCTCCAAAAGGCTTCTTCAGTTTCTCGGTTCAGAAGAAGATCTATGCTCTTATTATCTTGGGGAATCCATTCTGGTGTGATAATCCTCGTAAGAACAGATTTCCCTCGAGGGGTTCTCGGTTCTACCCCCATGTTTCCTTGCTCTAGGTCATCTAAGTCCGATTCTGGGACTACATTCCCAAATTCATCAGTTCTATCGGGGTGGCTGGTGACCACATATATTGTCCCTTCCTTGTCTAAGTAAACTCCATTTTCGAACTTGACAGCTGGGCGCTCTAGTCCAATGGATTGATCAGGATTCTTAATCTGTACCACAGACCTTCCCAAGCCGTCCTCATAGATGCTAGCACCCAATCGGTTGGTCCTAAGGTATTCTAACTGCGTTTTGTAAGGGCCTTCTACCCTATGCAAGTATGGCACTCCTGAACTGCCTGTAGGTCTCTCCATACCTTGAGACATCTCGGATTCACTAGTCTCAGAACTTGGGTAGTATGAGTGATGGCTCAACTGCTGGGCCCACGACCTAGCAGTGTGGTTGACACTAGCCTCTGAAGACCTAAGGCTCTGTCTATCCCTTACTAGATGTCGCCCTGATCTAAGGTTCATATGCCTAGTTAAGTAGCCCAATTTCTGCCCAGAGTACAACCTCGTTGCTGATCAATCGGTCTGAGTCGCTTGATTCGTTTTTAGTGAGTTATTATGTTTATGATCTTGTCTGATATTGCGTCGTCAGGAATACTTGAGTGGTTTTCGTACTTTAGTTTGGCCGTTTCATGTTGGGTTCTTTTCCTTTAAGGTCGTCGTTCACACACACAGGTTATCTCTTGACTTGAACTTGATTTCTTAGATAGTCTTTGATTTATCTAGTGCCTATCGTTGCCTGCAATTACTTCTAACACTACCCGCACTTAGCCTAAACTAAGAATTGACAGAGGGTGTTGCGGGTTTTCCAACCTTGAATTCCTTTCCTTGAGTTGTTGCCCTGGTGTGCCCAGGATGCGTGTTCCCAAGCTGGCACTTACTCTTGCTTTGCGTACCCTTCGATGCTCTCAAAGGACCTGTAAAAGGCCCAAGATTAGCTCAAGATTTAAATTCAAATGACAACCCCAAGCACTTCCATTCATGTAACTCAAACACCAATTAGCCCATTGGTTTCATGGAACTTAATTCTAGGGATCCCTGAATTTTGTTCCCCCTGGGTATGGTCAACTTCAAAATACCCTAACTGAAAATCAATGCATTATTCTTATAAAAAACAGTCGAGGGCGTGTAGTATATGTCACGAGCTTTCTGACAAGACTTAAAGCTCAAAAATTGAATTTCGTATGAAAAAGTTATGACCATTCAGGGTTTTGGAATTAAAACAGGGGTCAAAACATGCTATCAGGTAAACAGGAAGTCTCGAGTTGCTTGTGGCACGGCCTCGCGATGCAATACTACACCCTAGTGTTTGCCCCACACTTAGCCAAAATTAAGTCCACTATTTTTTTCCAAAAAAAATTTGACCTAATTTGCCCTTCTAACGTGTTCGCAAAGTCTGTCGGTCGCGATTGACAGGTGAGTCGCGATTGACGTGTCGATCGCGATTGACAGGTCCGTCGTGGCTGTCGGTCGCGATTGATGTGTCGATCGCGATTGACAGGTCCGTCGTGGCTGTCGGTCGCGATAGATGTGTCGATCGCGATTGACAGGTGTCTCGAAAAGTCAATCAGTCGTGGTCAAAGGGTCGTTGACTCTGTCAGTCGCGATTGATGAGTCGATCGCGATTGACAGGTCGATCGACGAGGTCTGTCCGTCGTGGTCAAACAATCGTTGACTGTGTCGATCGCGATTGATGAGTCGGTCGCGATTGATGACTCGATCGCGATTGACACGTGTCACGCGTAGGCTCCGTCCGTCGTGGTCAATCGGTCGTTGACTCTGTCGGTCGCGATTGACAGAGCCGTCGTGGGCTGTCGATCGCGATTGACGTGTCGATCGCGATTGACAGATCTGTCCGTCGTGGTTTGTCGATTGCGATTGATGACTCGATCGCGATTGACAGAAATCTGTGGAATTTCAAAAAACTAAACACATTTTTGGGAAGCTCTAGGCCTGTAGGTCATGGATATGCACTTTGTTTAGCAAATAGATCAATTTTTCTGTCGGTCGCGATTGACAGAACCCGGCGACACATAGACAGTTACTTCGAATTCCGTACCTGCGCAGGGTGCTGGGGACGAAGATGCGGCCTGTACCTGCAATACAACTCAGAAAACATGCAAAAACAGCATGCACAATTTCGCTCTCTCGCTCTCTCTCACAAGTGAAATGAGGGAAATGAGGTGGAGATGGTGATATGATCAACAAACAAAAATTTTCGCGATGATGGAGATGGAGGTGGGAGATGGTGATGATGATGATGGTAATGAAGGTGGTGAAGAAAAAACAAGAAAGTAGGTGAAAGTGAAGAATATACCTACAACTCCAACGCGTCAACTCTACGTCTTACCATCACACGCTCGTCCTCAAAGCTCGATCCCCGGCAACGGCGCCAAAATTTGGTGTAGCTCAGTGATGAGTAGCACCTCCTTTAATGTCAATCCGGGAAGAGGTGAGGATGGTATGAAGACCTCGAGCAAGTGGAAGCACAAGTGCGTGAGTGAGAAGCACACAAACATGCACACACATACGCACACGCGCACACACGGAAAGACAAAGAGTGAAGAGCAATGGAGTTCTTTGATTCCTTTCAAAAAGCTCTTACAAGTTTGTTTCAATTACAATCCAACCCCAAAAATGAGCTCTCTAGCTCTTTTTATAGTTTTTGACTAGCTTTGGCCCCGTCCAGACCTAGTGTCCGGCCTAGTTAAAAATTAGGTTCCAGGGCCAATTTGAGGGCTTAAACGGAGTCTAAAAAATACGAAAATTGATATGTAGGTACTTCTAAGGCTCCTCAAGCTCGAGGACTCCTCGGCTTGCACAAAATGGAGCTACAAAAATATGAAATGGTATTTACAATGATTGTTAGTGATAAGAATCACTTTTGATTGGTGTAAGGTTTTGAAAAATTAAAGGATGCCTTAGTGCTAGATCTGCGTGAATGCCCGTACTTGCTTCTCCATGAAGAAAATTATTGGCCTACTTGCCAGATCTTCGTTGACTGCCCTGTCTCCTTGTGCTGTCCCTTCGCTCTGACTCTCTTCGTCTTGTGGCTCCTTCGGTCCCCCGACTGCTACCAACACCTTGGTGTAGCTCAGTGATGAGTAGCACCTCCTTTAATGTCAATCCGGGAAGATGTGAGGATGGTATGAAGACCTCGAGCAAGTGGAAGCACAAGTGCGTGAGTGAGAAGCACACAAACATGCACACACATACGCACACGCGCACACACGGCAAGACAAAGAGTGAAGAGCAATGGAGTTCTTTGATTCCTTTCAAAAAGCTCTTACAAGTTTGTTTCAATTACAATCCAACCCCAAAAATGAGCTCTCTAGCTCTTTTTATAGTTTTTGACTAGCTTTGGCCCCGTCCAGACCTAGTGTCCGGCCTAGTTAAAAATTAGGTTCCAGGGCCAATTTGAGGGCTTAAACGGAGTCTAAAAAATACGAAAATTGATATGTAGGTACTTCTAAGGCTCCTCAAGCTCGAGGACTCCTCGGCTTGCACAAAATGGAGCTACAAAAATATGAAATGGTATTTACAATGATTGTTAGTGATAAGAATCACTTTTGATTGGTGTAAGGTTTTGAAAAATTAAAGGATGCCTTAGTGCTAGATCTGCGTGAATGCCCGTACTTGCTTCTCCATGAAGAAAATTATTGGCCTACTTGCCAGATCTTCGTTGACTGCCCTGTCTGCTTGTGCTGTCCCTTCGCTCTGACTCTCTTCGTCTTGTGGCTCCTTCGGTCCCCCGACTGCTACCAACAGATACTCACTCTCGTGGACACATAATCTGAGGTAACCATCTTTACCACGCTTGTATAGATTATCACCAATGAGTGAGTAATCTAGGGCTTCTTGTTCTAGACTTCTTTGTCTCGTCAGGGTCATATCTTGAGGGAATGTTTTCATCCTAAGAAAGGCTACTAGTGGTTCACTCCAATCTGGCACTATGAAAACTTGATAAAGAGTGGCATGTTCCACAGGTGGTTTAGTGCAACAGATTGGGCATTCCTTGCACAACTTTTGGACATCAGCTTCCATAATCGGGCAATGCACTCCGAGTCTCCTTAGTGTCTGTAGGGTTCGTTGCTTTGAGTAGTGTTGCTCTAATGCACCTACATGTTCTAACTGCAACCATTTTGTGTACTCATCCTCTTCCACGCAACAAGCTAGGATCCCTTGATCTGTATGCTTGTACATACTTCCTGCCATGATATGGTACTTCTCGGCTTTTACTACCTCTCTATCTTGAGTGTTTATGACTGGGTGATTAGGCCCGTATGTCAATAATGGCACTAATGGCTTAGCCCAATGAGGTACAACTTCCAAATTAAACAAGTACGCATCAGGAAGGTCATCTGATACTCCTTGTGGGGCTTCTCCAGATGTGAGCCTAGAGAGATGGTCTGCTCTCAAGTGAGTCTTCCCTTTTCTTACCACAACCTCAAAGTCGTATTCCATTAGCAAGAGAAACCATCTTACTAAACAGCCTGTATTGCATGGTTTGTTTACCAAGTACAATAATGCCTGATGATTGGTAAAAAATTTAAACTTATTTGCAAGCAAATAGTGTCTAAACTTTTTAACTGCATATACCATGCCTAATCCCTCTCGTTCAGTGGTAGTATAATTTCGTTCAGCTGCATTCAACTGTCTACTAGCATAGGCAATTGGAAGATCCATATTACCTTCACCCTTAGGTTGTGCAAGCACACATCCAATAGCATAATTGGATGCATCCACATGAACATGGAAGGGATTATTCCAATCTGGTGTGGTCAAGATTGGTCCTGAACACAATCTCCTTTTGAGCTCATTGAAAGAGTCCTCACATTCATTAGTCCACTCAAAGTTGGTCAAAAGGCCGTACAGTGGCTTGGCAATGATGGCGTACATGTGTATAAAGCGTCGGTAATAGCCACAATGCCCCATAAAATCTTGTACTTCCTTGACATTCTTTGGCCTAGGTAACTCTGATATGGCTCTTACTTTCTCTTCATCAGTAGATATGCCATTCTCTGACACTATGTGTCCTAGAATCTTGCCTTGCTTGACCATGAAAACACACTTTTGTGGGTTCAAGCAGACTTGATACTCTCGACATTTGTCAAAGATTTGTCTGAGTTCAGGGATATGGGTTTGTCTA
The DNA here is from genome assembly GCA_020310875.1 of Ceratopteris richardii. Taxonomy (NCBI): domain Eukaryota; kingdom Viridiplantae; phylum Streptophyta; class Polypodiopsida; order Polypodiales; family Pteridaceae; genus Ceratopteris; species Ceratopteris richardii. Next base: position 101,638,519 of record CM035415.1, read on the forward strand.
ATGTTGGAATGAGCACAAAGATCATCCACATAGACCTCTAAGTTCTTCCTCAAGAACTCTTTAAACACGTGACACATCAGCCTCTGGAAGGTAGCGGGTGCATTGGTAAGCCCAAATGGCATTACTCTAAAGGCGAATATGCCCCATTCTGTGGCAAAATCTGTCTTATGCTGGTCTTCTAGAGCAATGGCTACCTGATTGTATCCCGAAAATCCATCAAGGAAACTATACACTTCCTTGTCTGCTACTCTTTCTAGTAGATGCTCAGTGATAGGAAGCGGATACTTGTCTCGAATAGTGGCTGCATTAACCTTCTTCAAGTTAATGCACACGCGTAGCTTTCCATTCTTCTTGGGCACAACTACAATGGGGGATACCCACTCAGTGTGCTCAATTTCATAGATGAATCTAGCTTCAAGCAAACGATCTATCTCTTCTTTGATATTGGCAGCATAATTATCATTATATGTGTATGGCTTTTGCTTAGAAGGTTTAGCATCTGAGGTCATGGGGATTGTGTGTGAGCATATGTCCAGGTCTACACCTTTCAAATCCTTGTAAATCCAAGCGAATACATCCCTTTATTCTCTTAGCAAGGCTATCAATTCGTGCTCTTCGTCTTCCGTCAGGTCATGGCCTATGTACGTGCATCTTTCTTCTCCTTCTTCTATGGCTACGACTACTTTCTTGGTAGTTTCTTTGTTATCATAGGCCTCTCCTGCTTGTACCTCGCGTTTAGGCATCCTTACCATGACTCTTCTATCGTCTATCTCATACTTTTTAAAGTTTTCAGGGACCTCAAACAAAGATTCTTCCTCTTCTGGTGTGACTTCTCTCTTCTTTCTTTTCTTTCCTTCATCCTTAGGGGTCACTTGTGTGGCTAACCTTACATCATTTGTAAGCTCTCCATGTCTCTTGGGTTGAAATTCTACTTCATAGAAGTATTCTTCATCTGATGCAAAAGGTGGGTCCATAATGATTGACTCTAGATCGGAGTCACTTGCATCTTCACATGCATCAGGGCTAGGTTCGCATTCTTCCAGAACTGCATCTCCTATGATTGGTTCTATGGAGAAGACTGAAATGTCATAGCCATCCTCATCACAGTGGGGTGTCCATTGTTCCTCATTGATGGCTACGTCCATTGTTGCTAAAATTTCAGCCCAGCCGTGAGGTTCAAACTCTTCATCAGGAAACACTACAGGTGCATAGGCTGGGTCTTGAATTGACCTATGGGTTTCCTTAGCACCTATCTCTCTGGCCTTTTCTCTCTTCTCTTCTTCCACTGCCACTTTACACATCCATAAGTGAGTGTCTTCATGCATCCATGAGGATCCCGATCTTATGGAGTGCACAGACTCCGTGTCATCCTTGGCTTTATGGATAGGATTCCATTGAATAGGCAGTACATCTCTATGAGAGTAATCCTTGAGATTGACTTTGGTCGTAACACCTAAGTGTTGCAAATACAAGGAATTGGTTCCCCAATCTTGGACCACTTGCAACTGTCGCATAAATGGTCTTCCCAAAATCATCTCATAGGCATGGTTCTTGCTAAAATCACATATGACGAAAGTATGCTCAAACTCAACACCGCATGTAGTGAGAGTTATTCCTTCCAGCAAGCCTAAGGGTCTTTCTATGTGACCATCAGCCATCTGCAATTTCATCCTCGTGGGCCTGTGTGCTGATTTGCCCCAACTCTTCCATAGGGAAGTGGTAGCAACAACAACTCCTGCACCTGAGTCTAGAATTGCCTTGGTTGTGTACCCCTGATGGGTAATGGGAAGATAGGTGTTTCCTTCTTCACCTTCACTCATATCTCCTATCTTGTCTAGAGGAATTTCTGGCACTGTTCTATGAGAACCTACCTGGGAACAGGGTTTCACTACTTCTGGCACTTAGTTAGCTACATGTTTCCATAATTCTGGCCTAACTTTCAGTAGCTCTTCTAAAGTGAGGTTGCACTGCACTTTAGTGTTTTTCACTACCTCCGTATTCCTAGGTATGACTGATTCTTCGTTTCTTACCATGACCGTGGGTGCTCTCATACAAGTAGACTTGGCTTCCCATGGGCCTGTGAAGTGGGGTAATTCCTGTACAGAATTAGACTCGAAGTCTAATCTCTCTTGACTTTGTGCACTCTCCTGCTCTCCATAAATGGAAGGAATATCTTGTGGGAATTGATCATGCGCGTCATCCACAAGTTCAATGGGAGGAGGGACTTCACTCTCTTTTGCGCATTTCTCTTCTTGAATCTCCCGTAGGAATTCTGGTGTGTACCTATTCATAGAAGAAGAGGTGTCTGGTTCAGTGGAATTGGGCACAAAAGCTTCTTGTGGGGGAAGGCTTATTCTTTTACTTGCCTCATCTCTTCCTTGATTTTTTTCTTCCTTGGCAGATCTTGCAATTATGCTCTCTAACTTCTCTAGGAGTCCATCCAAGTGCAATTGTGTCTTAGCTAAGCCAGAGTAGTTGAAGAGGCAATTGGCTTCAAACATGGTATGAGCCAATGTGACCATTTTCGCGCAAAGCTTGGTTCTTTCTATCTCTAGGTCAGCTCTAGGGTAGCACTTATCATGATCCGTCACATTTGGCCCTTCTTGGATTCTAGCCTGATATGCCTTAAGCATCATGTCTATGTCTTCAGGAGTGGGGTTAGCTAATACTGATCCTACTCTAGGGGGTGGTGGGATGGTCTGAGGTAGGTGGACAGATGGTGGGTTAGATGGTGATGGAAATGAGGGTGGTGGTGGTATGTGAGAGTTTGTTTGAGAGGTGAGTTCAACAATTTTGGCTTTTGTTTCTCTTATGCTTTCTTCTAAGTCACTCATCTTTTTAGACCATTGTCTTTTCATTCTCTCTTGGCTATCCCTCTAGGCTCTCGATCCTTTCTTGGCTATGCTCTCAGTTTCACTAACCTCTGCACTCTTCTCTTGACCTACTCCTGGGTTCTATTGCAAAGCCTGGGCTCTAGTGACCACTTGCACTGGTGCCGTGGAAGTGACACTTCCTGTTGAGTCTACAACTAAGCCGATAACGTTAATTGGAGTTATTTTTGGCATATTATTGGGATTCTTTGGGCAATCTCGTAAGAGATGCTCCTTTCTGCAATCTTGACAAAAGCCATGTATTGTCACTGACTGTGGTTGTGTAGATGCAGGCATTGGGCAATCACAAATGAGGTGATCTCCTTGACATCTATAGCATGGTCCCCTAGGGAATGGGAGTCTTACCTGCCTAGGTTGAGGTCTAGTGTTGGGATTTGTGTACATGAGATTTGCATATTCTGGCTCCCAAATAGGTTCACTCGGCTCTTCACTATAGTAGGATTCACCATGTTCAAGAGACTGCATATAGTAAGCCTGTGGACTATCTATGTGAGTGGAATCAAAACTATGATTACTCGGGTCACTTTCTGAAAGCAATGGAGTCATTGGGACTATGGCTCTATTCAAATTTTCCTCAGCAGCCGCATACTTTACAGGAATCACATTAGCTGGGGTTGGAGGTTGTTGAGCTAACACATGTTGAGGCTTTTGTTGGTTTTGGTAGGGTTGTTGATAGGATTGGTGTGGTCTACCATATTGTTGTGGAGGGTACTAGTTCTGGTATCTTCCCTGTTGTGGATAGGGTTGAGGGTAGGTTTGCCTAACTGCTTGCTTATTGTATGGGCAGTCTTGTGCTGTGTGATTTGTGTATCTCCGTTCTATGGTGCAATATTGGCTGCTAGGGTTCACTTGGGGTTGAGCCATGATGGGACATACGTTCACCATATGGTCACCACCGCAAGTATAGCACCTCTTTACTGGGGCAAACCTTGGGATTTGTTTGCTAGTGACACCTAGTTTTTGAGCTACTTTCTTTGCAAGTTCCTCAATTGATGTGGATTGCGAAGAAGAGAGACTAGAGGTACTATCAGAATCTCTGTACATTTTGGAAAGCTCTAACTCCTCCCCTAGGTTATCCCTGATGTCGATGCACATGCGTACACACTCTTCTATAGTCCTAAGGTCCTTCAAGTACACATATGACCTCAATTTGGTACTTAGCAATCCATCCAAGAATAAAGCCACTTGTTTGGCTGGTGTGGGTAACTCAGGAACAAGGCATCTCTCAAGATATTGCCTAAATCTTCTTCCTGCAAGTCTCACGGTCTCTTGAGGGATCTGCTTGAAGCTATGTATCAATGAGGAAGTATTATGCCTTATGCCACTTTTAGAGGATTCAGTGATGAAAGCCTCTAAGAGTTGGTCTATGCTCCTGAACTATCTCTCATTCAATGGTTGAAACCACGTAAGGGTTGTGTTCCTAAGGGTTAGACCAAAGGCATTATATTGCGTGAATAGGTCCTCAACTCGTTCAGCTCTCAAGACTTGCCTAAACTCGGCCACATGATCATATGGGTCTCCTATGCCATCGAAGTAGTTCTTCATGGACTTAACTAGCTGAGTCGGTCTCAAAGTCCTCGTGTGCTCTCTAGGTCTTGGTAGAGGGAATTCATCCGCATTCCTTTGGTTCCTTGGGGCTCTAAGTCCCTCAGGTTCCACTCTATTTGTTTCTGTTCTCGTTCTTTCTCTTCCCACTAGGTTGGCAAAGCTTACCTCCGATCTATCTCTATGTCTCTCTCTTTGAGCTCCATGAGCTTGGGATGTTCCAGCTCTTGGGTGACCAAAGGAAACATTCAATCTTGGTTGGGGGAAAATAAATTCACCTTTCCGAGTGTAAGCATGCCTATGATTTTCTGTAACCACAAAGACGCTCTCTGAAGCGTGATCTAAGTAGGTCACTCTACCTGGGCTATAAGGATCTTTGAACTCATATATCATGATTGTTCCTACCTCATTCGGCTGATCAAATCTATACCTCCAAAAGGCTTCATCAGTCTCTCGGTTCAAGAGTAGATCTATGCTCTTATTGTCTTGGGGAATCCACTCTGGTGTGATAATCCTAGTGAGAACAGATTTGCCTCGGGGGGTTCTAGGTTCTACACCCATGTTTCCTTGCTCCAGGTCACCTAAGTCCGTTTCTGGGATCACATTCCCAAATTCATCTGTCCTATCTGGATGACTGGTGACTACATGTATGGTTCCTTCCTTGTCTAGGTATGCTCCGTTTTCAAACTTGACAGCTGGGTGCTCTAGTCCAATGGATTGGTCAGGGTTTTTAATCTGGACCACAGATCTTCCTAGGCCGTCCTCATAGATGCTAGCACCTAATCGGTTGGTCCTAAGGTATTCCAGCTACGTCTTGTAAGGACCTTCTACCCTATGTAAATATGGCACTCCTGAACTTCTTGTAGGTCTCTCCATACCATGGGACATCTCGGACTCGCTAGTCTTAGAGCTAGGGTAGTACGAATGATGGCTCAACTGCTGGCCCAAGACCTAGCAGTATGATTGACACTAGCCTCTGAAGATCTAAGACTTTGTCTATCTCTCCCTAGGTGTCGTCCTGATCTAAGGTTCATAAGCCCAATTGAATAATCCCAAATTTTCCCAAGTACAATTTTCGTTGCTGAGTTCTTTTGTATTAGTCACTTGTTCTTTTTTAATTGCCCTTAGGGTGTCACTTCTTGTCCAATTAATCTTCGTCGCAAGGAACACTTAAGTTTTATCGTACTTTGAGTGTGGTTGCTCGATTTAAATTCTTTTCCCTTAGGTTGTTTCGCAATTGTAATCTCCTAACACTTGCACTTGAGTGATTAGAGTTCTTGGACTTGGTCATTCTTAACGTATCCCTAATTAATCAAAACCTCTATTTGTACTTAGCCTAAGCTAGGGATTGACAGAGGGTGTTGAGAATTTCCAACCTTGAGTTTCTTCCCTTGGTTGCCCTTGTGTGCCCAGGAAGCTTGTTCCCAAGCTTGCACTTACTCTTGCTTCGAGTACCCTTTGATGCTTTCAAAGAATCTGAAAAGGTCCCAAAGTTAGCTCAAGACTTAAATTTGATTGACAGACAGATCACTTTCATGCATGTAATTCACTAACCAAATTGCATTTTGCCTTTATGAAAAACAATCCCAAGGGACCCTCTATTTTTTCCTACCCCGGGATATGATCAACTTCAAATTACCCTATCTAATAATCTTGATATTAATTTTACCGTAACCAGTGGAAGTCTTGGTTGTACTCCCCACGAGCTTTCCAACAAAACAAAAATCACAGCAATCGGATTTCGTATGAGAAAGTTATGCCAATTCAGGGTTTTGGGGCTAAAATAGGATTTAAAACAGGTTAACAGGCAGACACGACTTCTTGAAATGCTTTGGGTATTTGCCTCACAATGCTCTACTAACCCTTAAAAGCTCCCCACAAATTGCCAAAAATTAGACCACTATTTTTGCCCTAAAAAAATTGGCCGAATTTGCCCGTCAATCGGGATCGAAAGCTCTATCAATCGCGATTGATATGTCAGTCGTGATCGATGTGTCGATCGCGATTGATATGTCAGTCGTGATCGACGTGTCGGTCGCGATTGACTCGTCTGCCGTGGCTGTTAGTCATGATTGATAGGTCAATAGCAATTGACACGTGGTGATTTTCAGTCGATCGTGGTCAAAGAGTCGTTGACTCTGTTGGTCGCGATTGATGGGTCAATCGCGATTGACAGGTCCATCGCGAGGGGTCTATCGATCGTGGTCAAACACTCGTTGACTGGGTCAGTCGCAATTGACAAGTCTGTCGGTCATGGTCAGTCGGTCGTTGACTTTGTCGGTCACGATTGATGGGTCAATCACAATTGACAGGTAGGTCGGCAAGTGTCCGTCGTGGTTTGTTGATCACGATTGACAGGTCGATCGCGATTGATAGAAAACTGAGGAATTTCAAAATTTCAAACACATATTCATGAAGCTCTAGGCCTATACATCACAGTTATACACTTTGTTTTGCAAAATAGTCAACTTTTTTGTCGATCGCGATTGACAGAGGTCAACGCCTCGGGACCTGCAGAGTCAAATGTTTTACCTGCTGGAGCTGGTGCAGCTGCTGGGGATGCTGGTTCCTGTAGAAAATCTCAAAAAACACAGAAAAGCACCAGCACACAAACGCTCTCTCGCTCTCTCTCACAAGTGAAATGAGGGAAATGGTATGGGTGGGGTGATATGACCAAAAACTAAAATTTTTCGCGATGATGGAGATGGATGTGGGAGATGGTGAGGATGATGATAGTGATGAGAAAAACAAAAGGAAATAGATAAAAGTGAAGAAAATACCTATGAATCCAACGCCTCAACTCTACGTCTTACCATCACACGCTCGTCCTCAAACCTCGATCCCCGGCAACGGCGCCAAAATTTGGTGTAGCTCAATCATGAGTAGCATCTCCTTTAATGTCAATCCGGGAAGACGTGAGGATGGTAGGATGACCTCGAGCAAGTGAAGGCACAAGTGCGTGAGTGAGAAGCACACTAACATGCACACATATACACACACACGTGCACACACAATAAGACAAAGAGGAAGACAATGGAGTTCTTTTAGATTACTTCCAAAGTGCTCCTACAAGTTCAAATCTATTACAAGCTAACCTCAAAAATGAGCTCTCTAGCTCTATTTATAGTTTTTCACTAGCTTTTGGCCCTGTCCAGACCTAGTGTCCGGCCTAGTTAAAAATTAGGTTCTAGGGCCTATTTGGAGGCTCAAACGAAGTCTAAAAATTATGAAATTGGTACGATGCTACTTCTAATACTCCTCAAGCTCGAGGACTCCTCGGCTTGCACAAAATGGAGTTACAAAAAGGTGAAATGGTATTTACAATGATTTGTAGTGATGAGAATCACTGTTATGAAGATGTTGTTTTGGAAAAATTTGAATGGCCTACTTGCCAGATCTTCGTTGAGTGCTTAGTCTGCTTGTGCCTTCTCTCCGCTCTGGCTCCCTTCTTTGGCTTCCTTGTCTTGTGAGTCCTTTAGTGCCTTGACTGCTGCTACCAACAATGGGTGAATCGAATTGTTTTCCATGCACTAATTTCATCGAGCACTTTTGCTTTCCGGATTGATGGCTTATCTGTTGCAGACTGGAGTATGTTCATAACTTGTGTGCATCTCTGAAAATCTGGCAAATATATAGGAAGTCGCAGAAATGCATCAATTCGATCTCTTGTCCAAACATCTGTGATGTGAGGTAATCCCTGTATTATAGTTTGGAAATCCTGTGACATAATTAGGAAGTAGTGATCCCTATCCATAATCTTAATGGTGGCCATGAAACGTAGATCCAACATAGGTTGATCTTCAAGGAACCAATGACCTCTTGCTCTTGATATCGATTCCAAGGGAAGTAGGAGGACTTCCTCCTCTTGTGTAGCCTCATAAATTTGAAGATGCCATCTGCACTCAATACATACCAGTAATGAGTGTAAAGCTAGTATTACGAGTTATCCTTTACTTATCCTCCATAAACTTGGCAATTATCTGAGTGACGTGAGTCGTCCCTTTTCCGTGGGTGTGAGAAAGGTAGTACCTGGGATTTTCATCATACTTATATATATATTTTTCTCTATATTTTTATTTATTTATTTATTTTTTTAATTTTTTTTTGAAATAAAACAAAAGCGTTAGTACCTAGCCGAAGCTTTTATTGTATTGTTAGTCATTTTCCTTGAGTTTCTGGTACAAGTGCTCTCCTATTCCCTAAGAGGGAGATGTGCTTCACTATCCAGTAAAAGAAGAATTAGGTGCCGAATGCATGGCCTTGTAATGTGGCCCTATTATGCATACTTCGGACTCTTGCAACTCAAGATGTATGCAAACTAAATTATTTGGTCAATGCATACAAATTGTATTGCCTTTAGGCATCCAGATCTGCTTTATTCTATTGTGGCAGGCTGTATCTCCAACATTCCTGGTGATTGTTGTGCTTCTCCCGTTGTACCTCTGCTTCGTCTGCCTTTTGAATCTTTGAATGGTTTTTGTTGCATATTTCGGCTCTTGCAATTTTTTGTAGGTGTTTGTTTCTCTTTGCTTAGCTTTCATGTTGTATTGATCCTCCTTGAGCTTCGATATTTCCTTGTTAATGATTGTCGTCGGTGCGCATGATTTGGGAATCCATATCTGCGTGTGTGCCGGTTGGGCGGCCATCACCTTCTTCGGAATCCAAACTCTAGCAATCCTTTGTGGGCCTCGGAGTCCAGCTTGACTCGTGTTTTTGTGCTTTGTTGTTTCCGTTGTAGAGTGTAGCTCCGTTGATGATGATATGCTATCACCTGATCTTTTCTGATCCAGGCCTGTCTAGTGTGAGGAATGGGATGGATCCTAATGCGTGAAAGTTCGTGATAGTTTTGGTGACTATTTCCTCTTGTGCTCGATACCTCACAGGGGCTTTTATTGTAAATGATGCTAGCAGCGAGGTTCACTAGTTTGGAAGTGTGTGCGAGATTGAGATTCGGTGCATTCTCACATGAAGTACTTGATGGTGGGGTTTCCATAGAGGGGGTGAATGTACATTCATCATCATGCATGTGTGAATAATCATTCTGGCCTATACATTTGGCTTTGAGAGGTCGTTCCTCTAACATGCTCAATACCTCACGGTGTCCTATCTTGGCAGATATGTATCCTAAGGCTAATTGGATAGTCACTTCATATTCATATATCCAATCTTGACCTAACACCAGCTCTTCTAATAGGTCCTGATCATGACACACTAAGAATTTTTGTTGCATCGTGTTATTTCCAAGATGTAGTGACAGGGTAATCTTGCCTATGCATTTAGTAACTTTTCCTCCTATTCCAATCAGTTGTGCCTTAAAAGGGCGTAATTCTTCCTTGATTTCTGAGTCAATGAAGAATTGATACAGCTTACAACTGCTCCTGTGTCTATGAGAGCATCCACCAAGTGGTACTCTTCTTTTTCAGCACCCAAATTCAAATATGGTTGCTTTGTTTGCTGCCCTAGGTTTTCAGAGGCTCTAAAGTTAGCCATTGGGATGGGTTCCTCTCCTTGTCGATATCTTTCATCCCTCTCTCTCATCCATTCCTTTCGTTTCCTGATTCGTTCTAGAGCTTCCTGTCTTGCTTCCTCTCGTGTTCTTTCATCCTCTTCTCGTCTATTTTTAGCCATTAGAAGTCGTGACATTATTTCCTCCGTCAATGGCTCTAAATATTTTTTTTTCTCGGCAACCACTTACTAATAGTTTGGCAATGCTTCTCCATCTAGGGTCGCTAGGCTGATGGTTGTGCTGGTAGATATACGATTGATTATCAAGGGTCCATATCCTCTTTTTTGTAGTTTCTTTGCATGTTGCTTCAAAGTATGGACCAAGACCAAATCTCCTTCCTTCAGGTTTTTATCTTTAATATGAGCATCAAAATATGCCTTCTGTCGCCTTTTTGCAGCGTAAATACCTCCCACAGCTTGTAATCTTGTTTTGTGTAACTTTTCTATTTGATCCAATTGAGTTGATAATTCATGCCCAATCCATTCATAATTTGCAGCTACCTTGAGAGTAGGTACCAAGAAATCAATTGGCAAGATGGCATTCTATCCGTACACTAGGTTAAAGGGAGTAGTTCCTATGGTTGTTTTGTAGGCTACTCGGAATGCCCATAAAGCATGATGTAATTGCTCGTCCCAGTCAGATCTACCATTGTTAACAGTTTTAGTCAGGACTGTGCATAAGATTTTGTTTGAACTTTCAGCCTGTTTGTTGGCTTGTGGGTGATAAGGGGCTGATTTCTTATGAATCACTAAGAATTCATTCATTAGGGCTTCTATTACTTCATTGACGAAATGTGTGCCACTATCACTCACAATTTCAATAGGCAATCCAAACCTAGTGAATATGTTCTCGAATAAAAACTTAGCCGTAGTCCTCGCATCGTTTTTCTTGGTTGCTTTGGCCTCTACCCATTTGGTCAAATAATCCGTTGCTACAATTATGTACTCGGCATGAGAACCTTTAGCTGGTGGACTAATAGGTCCTACAAAATTTATTCCCCATTTGGTAAATGCTCTAGCACTCATCTTGATTTTAGTGGCATTTCATCTCTTCTCATAGGATACTTTGTTCGTTGACAGGTGTCGCATCTTTGGACGTAAGTGGCTGCATCTTGATGTAGAGTTGGCCACCACATTCCTGCGAAGAGAATCATTTTTACAGTTTTATCTGCAGAAAAATGTCCTCTTGTAGCTCCTGTATGTGCCATCTCTAAGACAGAAAGATACTCATCTTCATGAATGCACATTCGTAGATGATTGTCCCTTCCTCTCTTGAAGAGCTGTTTTCCTATAAGAGCATAGTCCTTGCTTTGCTCTATGAGGGCACGTTTTCTTGCTAGAGTAGCTCCGTCCGGGTACTCCTGGGTTTCAAGATTTTTTCCGGAGGCATACTCCATCTTGGTGCTACAGTGGAGTAACATAGAATAGAGTTCTCTTCTGGCTTTCGTTCTTGACAAGTTGGGCAGGTAGATACATAGTTATGTGTTTCCCTCTACATGGTTGGCTAGTATTTGCCATGTTCCATTCGCATTTAAATGAGTTTTTCATTGATTTACATGTGCTTTTTGAAGCCACATCTCTTGTTCCTCTTCCTCCACGCATCTCATGAGTAACCCACTTGGATCTTGGTGGTATAAGCTTCCAACAATGATGCGAAGATTTTTAGTCCTCCATAATTTCAGGCTTTTGCTTGTAGTGATCCCATGTTTAGGTTTGTATGTTAGGATTGGGATCAACTTTTCTACCCATTGGGGACATACCTTGAGATTGAAAAGGTAAGTATCTGGTAGATCATCTGGTACTTCTGTGGGGGGGCTCTCCATGTGTCATTCTTGATAGGTGATATTCTCGGATGTGGGTATTTCCTTTCTTGACTACTACTTCAAAATCAAATTCCATTACCAATAGAAACCATCGTACTAGTCGTCCTGTATTACAGGGCTTGTTGAATAAGTACAGTAGCGTTTGCTGATCAATGAAGAATTTGAATTTGTTTGCCAATAGGTAGTGTTGAAACTTCTTCACTGCATATACCATTCCTAAACCTTCTCGCTCTGTAGTGGTATAATTGCGTTCTGCTTGATTCAATTGCCTACTGGCATAGGCTATGGGGTGGTCTAACTTTCCTGTATTTGATGGCTGCGCTAAGATGCATCCAATGGCAAACTTGGAAGCATCCACGTGAATATGAAATGGTTTGTTCCAATCAGGAACTCTAAGGATTGGTGTTGAACTCAAGCGACTCTTCAATTCATTGAAAGCCTTTTCACAATCTTTCGTCCAAATAAATTGAGACAATAATGCGTAAAGAGGTCTAGCAATTATGGCATACATGTGGATAAACCTACGGTAGTATCCACAATGTCCCATAAATGCTTGCACTTCTTTAATAGTTTTTGGTCTCGGCAAATCCAGAATCACTTTGATTTTGTCTTCATCCGTGGAAATTCCATTTTTTGAGACAATGTGCCCTAATATCTTCCCTTGTCGAACCATGAAGACACACTTTTTGAGATTAAGACAAACTCTATATTGTTGACATTTGGAAAAGATCTTTCTTAGTTTTGGGATATGTTCTGATTGTATAGCTGAATAGGTGCATAAATCGTCCACATATACCTCCATGCTCTTCCTTAAGAATTCCTTGAACACATGACACATCAACCTTTGAAAAGTGGATGGGGCATTAGTTAGAACAAAAGGCATAACCCTAAATGGGTACACTCCCCATTCAGTTGCAAAGGCTGTCTTATGTTGGTCCTTAGGAGCAATTGCTACCTGATTATATCCTGAAAAGCCATCGAGAAAACTATAGACTTCCTTTCCTACAACCCTTTTGTTGAGAGCAGTATGGGCACCCAAGGACTGACTAGACAAGGAAGCCAGCGGAGAGAGTCAGAGCGAGCTGAAGGAGTAAGTAGACAAAGCAGTAGACGCAAATCTGGCAGATAGGCCCTTCAAATTTTTCCAAACCAACATCCTTATAACAGTGATTCTTATCACTAACAATCATTGTAAATACCATTTCATATTTTTGTAGCTCCATTTTGTGCAAGCCGAGGAGTCCTCGAGCTTGAGGAGCCTTAGAAGTACCTACGTATCAATTTTCGTATTTTTTAGACTCCGTTTAAGCCCTCAAATTGGCCCTGGAACCTAATTTTTAACTAGGCCGGACACTAGGTCTGGACAGGGCCAAAGCTAGTCAAAAACTATAAAAAGAGCTAGAGAGCTCATTTTTGAGATTAGATTGTAATTGAAACAAACTTGTAAGAGCTCTTGAAAGTAATCTAAAGACTCCATTGCTTATCACTCTTTGTCTTGCTGTGTGTGCGCGTGTGTGTGTATGTTTGTGCATGTTTGTGTGCTTCTCACTCACGCACTTGTGCCGCCACTTGCTCGAGGTCTTCATACCATCCTCACGTCTTCCCGGATTGACATTAAAGGAGGTGCTACTCATCACTGAGCTACACCAAATTTTGGCGCCGTTGCCGGGGATCGAGCTTTGAGGACGAGCGTGTGATGGTAAGACGTAGAGTTGACGCGTTGGAGTTGTAGGTGAATTCTTCACTTTCTTCCATTTTCTTGTTTCTTCTACACCATCTTCATCACCATCATCATCACCTCCATCTCCATCATCGCAAAAAAATTTCAGTTTTTTACTATATCTCCTTTCCCCTTTCATTCCCTCATTTCACTTGTGAGAGAGAGCGAGAGAGCGATATTTCTTGCTCTGTTTTTTTTGCATGTTTGTTGTGTCTCTTGCAGGTATCATCATCATCATCCCCGCAAGCACGCTCCGCAGGTACGAAACTCGTTGAATCTGTCTCGCAGTCGCCGACTTCTGTCCATCGCGACAGACAGAAATTTTCACCTTTTGGTAAATCTGAGTGCACCACAGTGGACTAGAGACCCTGCACACCACATTCCCACAAAAATTTTTGAAAAATTTGCAAAATTTCAGTCCATCGCGATTGACTGAACCCCTGTCCATCGCGACAGACTGACTGTCCATCGCGACAGACTGACTGTCCATCGCGACAGACTGACTGTCCATCGCGATTGACTGAACCCTTGTCCATCGCGACAGACTGACTGTCCATCGCGATTGACTCCTGTCCATCGCGATTGACTGAACCCTTGTCCATCGCGACAGACTGACTGTCCATCGCGATTGACTCCTGTCCATCGCGATTGACTGACCCTCTGTCCATCGCGATTGACTGACCCTCTGTCCATCGCGATTGACTCCTGTCCATCGCGATTGACTCCTGTCCATCGCAATTGACTGACCCTCTGTCCATCGCGATTGACTGACCCTCTGTCCATCGCGATTGACTCCTGTCCATCGCGATTGACAGCCCTGTCCATCGCGATTGACAGCCCTGTCCATCGCGATTGACAGCCAATTTTGGACAAATTTTTTAGGGTTTTTAAATTGAAATGATGGAATAATTGTGGGCATAAACATCTTACTCTTGAGCACATAAGGAGGCCTTAGGAAACCAACCCGGGGAAACCTGTTGCACAGTGATCCTGTTTGAACCCCGTCTTAACCCTAGAACCCTGAACGGTCATAACTTCTCCATACGGAATCCATTTTTCGAGCTCTAGGGCTTGTTGGAAAGCTTGTGGCATATACTACACGCCCTCAACTGTTTTTTATAAAGATAATGCATTGATTTTCAGATAGGGTCTTTTGAAGTTGACCATACCCAGGGGGATCAAGTCAGGGGTCTTTAGAATTCTTCTCTTAAAAATCCCTATGCAAATTAGTGTTTGTGCATCAGGAATGAAAATCATTGGTTCTGTCTTTGGAAATTAAACCTTAAAACTAACTTTGGAACTCTTACAGATCTATTGAGAGCATCGAAAGGCATTCTTAGCAAGTGTAAGTGCAAGCTTGGGAACACACTTCTTGGGCATTCAAGGGCAACCAAGCAAGAAACAAAAGGTTGGAATATTCTCAACTCCCTCTGTCATTTTTTAGCTCAGGCTAAGGACGAATAGTGCTAGAGGTAAGTTAGGGCAACGATAGGCATCAATCAAGTTGAAGACTACCTACGCACTCAAGTCCAAGATTTAATATAATCTCTTTGTGATGCGATGACCATAAAGAAAAGAATCTAACGTGGAACGATCAACCTAAAAGTACGAAGAACATTCAATATTCCTGACAACGTAATATCAGACAAGACCTTAAACACGCTAAATAAATAAAAAGAATAAAGAGACTAATACCAATTGATCTGCAACGAGGCTGTACTCTGGGAAAAAATTGGGGTACTTAGATAGGCATATGAACCTTAGATCAGGACGACATCTTGTAAGGGAGAGACAAAGCCTTAGGTCTTCAGAGGCTAGTGTTAACCACACTGCTAGGTCTTGGGCCCAGCAGTTGAGCCATCACTCGTACTACCCTAGCTCTGAGCCCAGTGAGTCCGAGATGTCTCAAGGTATGGAGAAACCTACAGGCAGTTCAGGAGTGCCATACTTGCATAGGGTAGAAGGCCCTTATAAAACGCAATTGGAATACCTTAGGACCAACCGATTGGGTGCTAGCATCTATGAGGACGGCCTAGGAAGGTCCGTGGTACAGATTAAGAATCCCGATCAATCCATTGGATTAGAGCGCCCAACTGTCAAGTTCGAAAATGGGGCATACTTAGACAAGGAAGGGACTATATATGTAGTCACCAGTCATCCCGATAGGACTGATGAATTTGGGAATGTAGTCCCAGAATCGGACTTAGGGGACCTAGAGCAAGGAAACATGGGTACAGAACCTAGAACCCCTCGAGGCAAATCTGTTCTCACTAGTATTATCACACCCGAGTGGATTCCCCAAGATAATAAGAGCATAGATCTTCTTCTGAACCGAGAAACTGAAGAAGCCTTTTGGAGATATAAATCTGATCGGCCATTTGATATAGGAACAATCATGATCTATGAGTTTAAGGATCCTGATAGCCCAGGTAGAGTGACCTACTTAGATCACGCTTCGGAGAGGATCTTTGTGGTGACAGACAATGATAGGCATGCTTACACTTGGAAGGGTGAATTCGTTTTCCCCCAACCAAGATCGAATGTATCCTATGGTCACCCTGGAGCTGGAACATCCCAAGCTCATGGAATGCAAAGAGACAGAAGTAGAGATAGACCAGAAGTAAGCTTCGCCAACCCAGCGGGCAGAGAAAGAACGAGGACGGAAACTAATAGAGTGGAACCTGAGATACTTAGAGCTCACAGGAATCAAAGAAATACGGATGAGTTCCCTCTACCACGACCTAGAGAGCACACAAGGACTTTGAGACCGACTCAACTAGTCAAGTCCATGAAGAATTACTTTGATGGCACAGGAGATCCCTATGATCACGTGGCGGAATTCAAGCAAGTCTTGAGAGCTGAACAAGTGGAGGATCTATTCACGCAGTACAATGCCTTCGGTCTAACTCTTAGGAACACAGCACTTACATGGTTTCAACCATTGGATGAGCGACAGTTCAGGAGCATAGACCAACTCCTAGAGGCTTTCATCGTAGAGTTCTCTAAGAGTGGCATAAGACACAATACCTCCTCACTAATTCACAGCTTCAAGCAAACCCCTCAAGAGACCGTAAGACTTGCAGGAAGAAGATTTAGGCAATATCTTGAAAGATGCCCTGTTTCGGAGCTACCTACACCAGCTAAACAAGTAGCCTTATTCTTGGATGGATTGTTGAGTACGAAATTGAGATCCTATGTGTATCTGAAGGACCCTAGGACTATAGAAGAGTGTGTACGCATGTGCATTGACATTGAAGATAACCTAGGGGAAGAACTAGAGCTTTCCAAAATCTACAAAGATTCAGATAGTGCATCTAGCCACTCTTCCACGCAATCCACATCAATCGAAGAACTTGCAGAAAACGTAGCTCAAAAATTAGGTGTCTCTAGTAAACAAATTCCTAGATTTGCCCCAGTAAAAAGATGTTATACTTGTGGTGGCGACCACATGGCTAATGTATGTCCCATTATGGCTCAATCCCAAGTGAATCCTGGTAGCCAGTATTGCACGATAGAACGAAGGTACACCAATCACACTGCGCAAGATTGCCCCTACAATAAGCAAACCGTTAGGCAGACGTATCCACAGCCATATCCTCAACAAGGAAGATACCAGAACCAGTATCCACCTCAGCAGTATGCTAGGCCTCAACAAACCTACCAACCCTACCAAAACCAACAAAGGCCTCAGCCTGTGCTAGCACAGCAAACCCCAGCTCCAGCTAATGTGATTCCGGTAAAGTATGCTGCCACTGAAGAAAACCTGAATAGAGCCATAGTCCCTGTAACACCGTTGCTTTCAGAAAGTGATCCCAGTGACCATAGCTTCGACTCCACACATGTCGATAGCCCCCAGGCTTACTACATGCAGTCTCCTGAACATGGTGAGTCCTACTATAGTGAAGAGCCAAATGAACCTAGTTGGGAATCGGATTACGCAAATGTCATGTACGCAAACCCCAACCCTAGGCCTCAACCTAGGCAGGTAAGACCTCCGTTCCCAAGGGGACCGTGCTACAGATGCCAAGGAGATCATCTCATTCGTGATTGTCCCCTACCTCCACCTACACAACCCCAGTCAGTAACGATCCAAGGCTATTGCCAAGAGTGTGGAAAGGAGCATCTCTTACGAGACTGCCCTAAGAACCCCAATAATATGCCAAAAATCACTCCTATTAATGTTATCGGGTTAGTAGTAGACTCCTCAGGGAGTGTGACCTCCACTGCTCCAGTACAGGTAGTCACTAGAGCTCAGGCATTGCAGCAAACCCAAGGGGTAGGTCAGGAAAAGAGCCCAGAGGCAAGTGAAACTGAGAGCATAACCAAGAAAAGGACTAGAGCTTGGCGAGATAGTCGCGAAAGAATGAAAAGGCAATGGGCAAAAAAGATGAGTGAACTTGAGGAAAGCCTCAAAGAAACAAAGGCCAGGATAACTGAACTCACATCTCAAACTCCCTCTCACACTACCCCACCTCCACCAGTCCCAACTCCATCCGACCCGCCACCTTCCAACCCGCCTCAACTGATACCACCACCCCCTAGAGTAGGATCAGTCCTAGCAGATCCCACTCCCGAAGACTTTAATATGTTGCTTAAAGCATATCAGGCCAGAATCCAAGAAGGGCCAAACGTAACTGATCATGAAAAATGCTACCCTAGAGCAGAATTAGAGCTAGAACGAACTAAAATTTGTGCCAAAATGGTGGAATTGGCTCAGACCATGTTTGAAGCTAGTCGCCTCTTTAACATCTCTAGCTCAGCTAAGACGCAGTTACATTTTGATGGACTGCTAGAAAGAATAGAGAAGCTAATTGCACAATCAGAAAAGGAACCTGCCCCTCAAAGAAAGGAAAGGGCACGAGACCGGATAAGCCAGCCTCTTCAGGAAGCTCAGGTGCCTCCTCAAGAAGCTTATCTTTCCCCCCAAAAGGCAGATGAGCCTCCCTCAGAAGCTCACGTACCTCCGCAGGTTGCCTACATTCCCCCTCAGGGAGCATATCAGCCTGTTCGGAAAAGTAATAGAATAAGTAATCCTCCCCAGGAAGCTCGTGCTCCAAACATCTATGAGAGCGAGGAAAGAGCCAACGATAGAATAAGCCCTCCTTCCCAGGGTGCTTATGTGCCTAATTCTACGGAGCCAGACACTTCTTCTATGAATCGGTTTGCACCAGACTTCCTACGAGAAATTCAAGAAGATAAATGGGATAACGAAATTGAGGTCGCCCCTCCCTTTGAAATTGTGGATGATGCACATGACCAATTCCCACAAGACATCCCATCTATTTACGGGGAACATGAGAGTACTCAGTCTCACGAAAGACTGGACTTTGAGTCTAATTCCATACAAGAGCTACCCCACTTCACAGGCCCCTGGGAAGCCAAGTCTACTTGTATGAGAACCCCCACGGTCATGGTAAGAAACGAAGACTCGATCATACCTAGGAACACAGAGGTAGTGAAAAACACCAAAGTGCAGTGCAATCTCAAGTTAGAAGAGCTACTCAAGGTTAAACCTGAATTATGGAAACATGTAGCCAAACAAGTACCAGAGTTAGCAAAACCTCGTTCCCAGGTAGGATCACATAGGACAGTGCCGGAAATACCTTTGGATAAGATAGGAGATATTTGTGAAGGTGAAGAAGGGAACACCTATCTTCCCATTACCTACCAGGAGTACACCACCAAGGCAATTTTGGACTCAGGTGCAGGAGTTGCAATTGCCACCACTTCCCTATGGAAGCGTTGGGGCAAGCCAGCACTCAGGCCAACGAGAATGAAACTGCAGATGGACGATGGTCACATAGAAAGACCCCTAGGATTGCTAGAAGGAATAACTCTCACCACTTGTGGTGTCGAGTTTGAGCATACATTTGCCATATGTGACTTCAGCAAAAATCATGCCTATGAGATGATTTTGGGAAGACCATTTATGCGACAGTTGCAAGTGGTACAGGATTGGGGAACCAACTCCTTGTATTTGCAACACTTGGGCATTACGACCAAAGTCAATCTCAAGGATTATTCTCATAGAGATGTCCCCCCTATCCAATGGAATCCCATTCATAGAGCCAAAGATGACACGGAATCTGTGCATTCCATAGGATCAGGATCCTCATGGATGCATGAAGACACCCACTTATGGATGTGTAAAGTAGCAGTAGAAGAAGAAAAGAGAGAGAAGGCCAGAGATATAGGTGCAAACGAAACACATAGACCCATTCAAGACCCAGCCTATGCACCTGTAGTCTTTCCTGACGAAGAATTTGAACCCCACGGCTGGGCAGAAATTTTAGCAACCATGGATGTAGCCATCAATGAGGAACAATGGACACCTCACTGTGATGAGGATGGCTATGACATTTCAGTCTTCTCCATAGAGCCAATCATGGGAGAGGCAGTTCTAGAAGAATGCGAACCTATCCCTGATACATTTGAGGATGCAAGTGACTCCGAGCTAGAGTCAATAATTATGGACCCACCATTTGCATCAGATGAAGAATACTTCCATGAAGTAGAATTCCAACCCCAGAGGCATGGAGAGCTTACAAATGATGTAAGACTAGCAACACATGTAACCCCTAAGGAAGAAGGAAAGAAACGAAAGAAGAGAGAAGTCTCACCAGAAGAGGAAGAATCTTTGTTTGAGGTCCCAGAAAATTTTAAGAAGTATGAGATAGATGACAGGAGAGTCATGGTCAGAATGCCGAAACGAGAAGCACAATCAGGAGAGGCCTATGATAACAAAGAAACCACCAAGAAAATAGTAGTGGCCCTAGAAGAAGGAGAGGAGAGATGCACGTACATAGGCCATGACCTAACAGAGGAAGAAGAGCATGCGTTAATAGCCTTGCTAAGAGAATACAGAGATGTATTCGCTTGGAGTTACAAGGATTTGAAGGGTGTTGACCCAGACATATGCTCACACACCATTCCCATGACTTCAGATGCCAAACCCTCTAAGCAAAAGCCCTATACATATAACGATAATTACGCTGCTAAGATCAAGGAGGAGATCGATAGACTGGTTGAAGCTGGATTTATCTATGAAATTGAGCACACTGAGTGGGTATCCCCCATTGTAGTGGTGCCCAAGAAGAATGGCAAGCTGCGTGTATGCATTAACTTGAAGAAGGTTAATGCAGCCACAATTCGAGATAACTATCCGCTTCCTATCACAGAGCATCTCTTAGAAAGAGTAGCAGGCAAGGAAGTGTACAGCTTCCTTGATGGATTTTCGGGCTACAATCAAGTCGCCATTGCTCCAGAAGATCAGCATAAGACAGCATTTGCCACAGAGTGGGGGATATTTGCCTTTCGCGTAATGCCATTTGGGCTTACCAATGCTCCAGCTACCTTCCAGCGACTAATGTGCCATGTATTTAAGGATTTCTTGAGGAAGAATTTAGAAGTCTATGTTGATGATCTCTGTGCTCATTCCACCATTAGACAAACCCATATTCCTGAAATCAGGCAAATCTTTGACAAATGTAGAGAATATCAAGTCTGTCTGAACCCAGAAAAGTGTGTTTTTATGGTCAGGCAAGGCAAGATTCTAGGACACATAGTGTCAAAGAATGGCATATCCACGGATGAAGAGAAAGTGAGAGCCATAGCCGAGCTTCCAAGGCCAAGGAATGTCAAGGAAGTACAAGCTTTCATGGGGCATTGTGGTTACTACCGCGGGTTCATTCACATGTATGCGGTCATTGCAAAGCCCATGTACGGACTTCTGACTAACTTTGAGTGGACGGATGAATGTGAGAATTCCTTCCAGGAGCTTAAACGAAGATTATGTTCAACACCAATCTTGACCACACCAGATTGGAACAAGCCATTCCATGTTCACGTGGATGCATCCAATTACGCTATTGGATGTGTACTTGCACAACCTACGGGTGAAGGTAATATGGATCTTCCAATTGCCTATGCTAGTAGACAATTGAATGCAGCTGAACGAAATTACACCACCACTGAGAGAGAAGGCTTAGGAATGGTATATGCAGTTAAGAAATTTAGACACTATTTGCTTGCAAACAAGTTTAAATTTTTTACTGACCACCAAGCATTACTATATCTCGTAAACAAGCCATGCAATACAGGAAGATTAGTAAGATGGTTTCTCTTACTAATGGAATACGATTTTGAGGTTGTGGTAAGAAAAGGGAAGACTCATTTGAGAGCTGATCATCTTTCCAGGCTCACATCTGGAGAAGCCCCACAAGGAGTATCAGATGACCTTCCTGATGCTTACTTGTTTAACTTGGAAGTGGTACCGCAGTGGGCTAAGCCACTAGTGCCAGTATTGACATACGGGCCTAATCACCCAATTATAAACACACAAGATAAAGAGGTAGTAAAAGCCCAAAAGTATCACATCATGGCAGGAAGTATGTACAAGCACACAGATCAAGGGATCTTGGCCTGTTGTGTGGAAGATGATGAGTACGCAAAATGGTTGCAATTAGCACACGTAGGTGCATTAGAGCAACACTATTCAAAGCCACGAACCCTACAAACACTAAGGAGACTAGGAGTACATTGGCCAACTATGGAAGCTGATGTCCAAAAGTTGTGCAAGGAATGCCCATACTGCTCTCAACACCTTTCCAAAAGATGGTCAGTGATAGGTAATGGGTAACTATCTCATATGGTGGCAGCGTTTACTTTCTTCAAGTTAATACATACCCTTAACTTGCCATTCTTTTTTGGCGTGACCACTAAAGGTGATACCCATTGCGTGTGTTCAATCTCATAAATGAAGACTGTGTCCAACAACTTATTTATCTCCTCATTAATTTTTGTTGAGTAAACATCATTATATGTATATGGTCTTTGTTTGGAAGGTTTGGCTTCTGATGTCCTAGGGATTCTATGGGCACAAATAGAGGGATCTACTCCCTTTAAATCCTTATATGTCCACACAAAGATGTTCCTATATTCTCTTATGAGCCATATTAACTCTTGTTCTTCCTGCATTGAGACATCCTGTCCTATAAAGGTACATCGCTCTTCTCCTTCCACCAAAGCTACTATTATTTTCTTCGTCTGTTCTTTGTTGTCATATGCTATTCCTAGTTGTGCTTCCTGTTTTGGCATTTGGATAGCAATTTTCTGTTGGAGCAAGTCTATGACAAGCCTAAGTATTGGCTTGAGTCCCACAAAGTCATAGAAGAAGCTTTAAAATGAAGACTATGCAAAGTTCACTTGTGAACTACCTCTTGTAACTTTTGAAGAGTTTACTTACTGTAAAAGTGAGAGATTCTTAAGTGGTTGAGTCCACTTAATCAAAAAGGGAAAGAGGAGCCAGGAATTCGTGATTTTTGGTAGGTAGAGAATCAAATCAATCACTAATTGATTGGAGAGTGATTGAGGGAAGTTAGCCTCCCAAACTCAACTATAAATAGATTGCAGTTTTAGTCGTGGTTAGAGAGACCTATGTGAAGACCTCCAAGAGCTGAGCTTTATGCCATATCAAGGTGTGATTACAAGGCACACATATGTATCAGTACGTCCATTGTATTGTACAAGCAATATACTTTCATTTTCATGATCATTTGAGTTCATATTTCCATGTTCTTGTGAAGTGTACTACTCACTGCCATATCTCTCCGTTTTCTCAGTCAGATTGCAGAGATGGTTTCTCTGAGCTGACCAATTTTCATTTCATTTGGATGTTGCAATCTTCAGTTATGTTTAGTTGAAGTCAACACTGTCTATTCATTTTCACTTCTCTGTTAGGTACCCGACTTTTTTACTCATCTTGTCAGAGCTAGTCCTCAGTGTGTACTTATCCAAATTCAATGATTTAAAGCTTTGTTGGATTCATCTTACTGTCTAGTATAAGCATACAAAGGTTCATAATCATTGGATTCTTAAATCTGGAGTTATGTTCATTTTTCTGCTCACTAGTCTCAAACTGTAGCAACCCGTGAAAATTGGGATGATTTCAGTAGTTGCTAAACATCATTCTCGGTGTGTGGTTCATTATTTTTGATGCGATTACTCTTGAAAGTTAGCTCTTTAAGCTAACTAGAATTCCCCAAGAGGAATTAAGGTAATTGCTGATGTGCTTAGAGAATTATGCAAAACACTGGGTAGGTGTATGAACCAAAATAGCAAGTTCTTCACCTCTGAGCTAACTCCAACTTATCTGATTTGATCTATCTTTTTGTGAGTGATCTTCCAAGGTACATAGGGTGTCTAATACATCCATTAGAAAGCTAAAAGGGCCCACCACATACTCCTGGAGTTCATTTGGCTGGTGTAGATCAAGGATTTTGCAACACCTCTTCATCTTCAAGCACATACCTATCCATCTCTTCATAGTGGTATGAGAGCAAGGTTGGACAACATGGCAGATGGATTTACTTCATCAATTGAAAAATTGGACAAAGGTAACTACTCAACTTGGTCATTAAGAATGGAAGCTTATCTCCAAGGTAGAAGTTTATATGGTTATGTGGCTCGAGATGAAGTTATGCCAAGTTTCAGGAACAAAAGTCAACCAACACAAGAAGAGCAAGAAAGATTGAGCACATGGTCCTCCAAGGATGCACTTGCAAGGTCTTAACTCCTCAACTCTATCTCAGATTTTTTGTTGCCTCACAATAGAAGATGTAAGAAATCTCAGGAAGTGTGGGATGCACTTGATGCCTTCTCAAGTACCAAAGCTAGGAAGCATCAACTATGGCTGGATTTGACAACTCTCAAGAAAGCTCCCAAACAAAATGTGACTGATTTTGTCACAAAGCTCAAGGACATAGCGGATCAGTTGGGAAGCATTGAAGAGGTAATAGATGAAGAGCAAATTGTAAGGCAGGTCATCAATGGCTTGAAGGCAGATGACAAGTAGGAAGCATTCACCATAGCTATAGATTTATACATGGACATGCATGTACCTGATTTCAATACACTCATTGGACAACTACTTACTCAAGAGGCAAAGCTTATCAAAAATGGAGAAAGCTCTAAAGGTAATCAATCTTTAGCTTTATACACTGATAAAAGCAAGTCCAAAGATAACAAAGGAAAGGCAAAGAAAGTGGATGATGAAGTAGGTACATATCAAGTTAACTATGCAGGTAGAGGAAGACATGGCAGAGGTAGAGGAAGAGGAGGTAGACAAGGCAGGGGGAGATTCCAAGACTCCAACTCATGTTCTATTTGTGGATTAACTAATCATACAACTGAAAATTGCTTTAGGAATTCTAGGAATCAAAGAGGAAGAGGATACAATAGAGGAAGTAATGGCTACTGAAGAGGAAGGTTCAACAATTATCATGGCAGCTACAACTACAATCATTCAAACTATCAAGGAGGCTACAAAGGAAGGAGAGACTACAATAACTGTTGGAGCAAGTCTATGACAAGCCTAAGTATTGGCTTGAGTCTCACAAAATCTTAGAAGAAGATTTAAAAAGAAGACTATGTAAAGTTCACTTGTGAAATACCTCTTGTAATTTTTTGAAGAGTTTACTTAATGTAAAAGTAAGAGAATCTTAAGTGGTTGAGTCCACATGATCAAGAATGGAAAGAGGAGCCACGAATTCGTGATTTGTGGTAGTAGAGAATCAAATCAATCATTGATTGATTGGAGAGTGATTGAGGGAAGTTAGCCTCCCAAACTCAACTATAAATAGGTGGCAGTTTTAGTCGTGGTTAGAGAGACCTATGTGAAGACCTCCAAGAGCTAAGCTTTATGCCATATCAAGGTGTGATTACAAGGCACACATATGTATCAGTAAGTCATTGTATTGTACAAGCAATATACTTTCATTTTCATGATTATTTGAGTTCATCTTTCCATGTTCTTGTGAAGTGTACTACTCACTGCCATTACTCTCAATTTTTCTCAGTCAGCTTGCAGAGATGTTTTCTCTGAGCTTGGTGCATCCTTCTCAGTGATTTAACTTGGTAAAGTTAGATATATAAGTGTAATATATGCTCACAAATTTTCATGTCATTTGAATGTTGCAATCTTCAATTATGTTCAGTTGATATCAATAGTGTCTGTGCATTTTCACTTCTCTGTCAGGTACCCGACTTTTTCACTCATCTTGTCAGAGGTGTTTCTCAGTGGTTACTTATCCACATTCAGTGATTTAAAGCTTGTTGGATTCCGCTTACTGTCTAGTATAAGCATACAAAGTTGCATAATCATTGGATTCCTACAGTTTGAGTCATGGTGATTTTTCTGCTCACTGGTCTCAAACTATAGCAGCCTATGAAAATCGGGATGATGTCATCACTTGTTAAAACTCATTCTCAGTGTGTGGTTCATTATTTTTGATGAAATTACTCTTAAAAGTTAGCTCTTTAAGTTATCTAGACTTACCCAAGAGGAATTAAGCTAATTGCTAATGTGCTCAGAGAATTAAGTAAAACACTGGACAGGTGTATGAACCAAGAATAGCAAGTTTTCACCTCTGAGCTAACTCCATCTTATCTGTTTTGATCTATCTTTTTGAGAGTGATCTTCCAAGGTACATAGGGTGTCTAATACATCCATTGGCAAGATAAAAGGGCCCACCATATACTCCTGGAGTTCAATTGGCTGGTGTAGATCAAGGATTTTGCAACACCTCTTCATCTTCAAGCACATACCTATCCATCTCTTCATAGTGGTATCAGAGCAAGGTTGGACAACATGGCAGATGGATTTCCTTCATCAATTGACAAATTGGACAGAGGTAACTACTCAGCTTGGTCATTAAGAATGGAAGCTTATCTCCAAGGTAGAAGCTTATATGGTTATGTGGCTGGAGATGAAGTTATGCCAAGTTTCAGGAACAAAAGTCAACCAACACAAGAAGAGCAAGAAAGATTGAGCACATGGTGCTCCAAGGATGCACTTGCAAGGTCTTATCTCCTCAAATCTATCTCAGATTTTTTGTTGCCTCACATTAGAAGTTGTAAGACATCTCATGAAGTGTGGGATGCACTTGAAGCTTTCTTTTCTTCAAGTACCAAAGCTAGGAAGCATCAACTATGGCTGGATTTCACAACTCTCAAGAAGGCTCCCAAACAAAATGTGACTGATTTTGTCACAAAGCTCAAGGACATAGCAGATCAGTTGGGAAGTATTGGAGAGGTAATAGATGAAGAGCAAATTGTAAGGCAGGTCATCAATGGCTTGAAGGCAGATAACAAGTGGGAAGCATTCACCACAACTATGGATTTGTACATGGACATGCATGTACCTGATTTCAATACACTCATTGGACAACTACTTACTCAAGAGGCAAAGCTTATCAAAAATGGAGAAAGCTCTAAAGGTAATCAATCTTCAGCTTTATACACTGATAAAAGCAAGTCCAAAGATAACAAAGGAAAGGCAAAGAAAGTGGATGATGAAGCAAGTACATATCAAGCTAACTATGCAGGTAGAGGAAGACATGGCAGAGGTAGAGGAAGAGGAGGTAGACAAGGCAGGGGGAGATCCCAAGACTCCAACTCATGTTCTATTTGTGGATTAACTAATCATACAACTGAAAATTGCTATAGGAATTCCAAGAATCAAAGAGGCAAAGGATACAATAGAGGAAGTTATGGATACTCAAGAGGAAGGTTCAACAACTACCATGGCAACTAGAACAACTACAATCATTCAAACTATCAAGGAGGCTACAAAGGAAGGAGAGACTACAATAACTACACAGAAGACTCAAACAAAGAGGATTCATTATTGATCATGAACATGGCTATGCCACAAGGTAAATCTGATGAGCATGTTTTCTACATAGATTCAGGTTGTTCAAATCATGTGGCAGGAAATGTGGCACTCCTATCAGATTTAGAAGATCCAAGGAATAAGCATGAGGTACAAACTGATGATGATACAAAACATCCTGTGGAGAAAATAGGCAATGTCAAAGCACCTGATGGAAACATCAACCTACTCAGGAAGGTACTCTATGTCCCTACCATTACAAAGAATTTGATAAGTGTTGGGCAGATAGTAGAGAAAGGGTTGCAAGTCAGGTTCACAAAAGCAGGAGCATTTGTTGAAGATCCAAGTCAAGGATTCAGAAGAATTGCAAAAGGTGAAAAGACAGGTAGATTGTTCACATTTGAATTACAGGACACTAGAAACATTGCTCTCTTTAATTATGGTAGTCAGACACTCACAGAATTGGAAGTATGGCACAAAAGGTTAGCACATATTGGTGAAAGGTCATTAAAGCAAATCTGTAGGGACCAAAGTGTACTTGGACTCCCTAATTTGTCAAAACAACATATGATTTATAAGTGTAGTGCATGTCAATTTGGAAAGTCTCACAGGTTACCATTCATGAAGAAAGGTTATATGCATGGAGATCTCTTGGAGTTGGTTCATACAGATGTATGGGGACCTAGCAAGGAAGCTTCAATATCTGGATCAAGGTATTAGGTTTCCTTTATTGATGATTGCAGCGGATGGACTATCCTATTCTTTATGAAACACAAAGATGAAGTTTTTTCATGTTTCAAAAGATATTTGGCTCTTGTGGAGAATCAAACAGGTAAATCACTAAAAAGGCTAAGGTCAGATGGAGGGGGAGAATACTTCTCCCATGATTTTGATTCTTTTCTTCAAGAAAGAGGAATCAAAAGAGAGGTAACTACAAGGTACACTCCTGAGCAAAATGGAGTGGCAGAAAGGAGGAATAGGACAATTGTTGAAGCTGCAAGGTCTATGTTAAATGAAAAGCATTTACCTAATTACTTATGGGCTGAGGCTGTATCTACAACCACTTACTTGATTAACAGGTTGCCTTCAAAATCCCTTGATGGGATGACTCCATATGAGGCTTGGAATGGAAGAAGACCAAGCTTAGATCATTGTAAAATTTTTGGATGTATTTCTTTTGCTCATGTTCCTTCACAAGTTAGAGACAAGATGGATCCAGAGGCAGAAAGGTGTGTATTTATTGGATATGACAACAATCAAAAGGGCTACAGGTTATAAAACCCTACCAACAAAGGATTCTTGGTAAGCAGGGATGTAGTTTTTGATGAGAACAATTCATGGTATGAAGATTCATGCACGAAGGTCAATTTACCATATGATCTTGAAGAAGATTTTCCAAAGCTTGGTAGAGAACAACCAAAGATTGAAGAACAAGACACCTCGGAGGATGATGAAGAATCTCATATGGAAAAGATCAAAGCATGGAAGTCTAAAGGTAAAGCAAAACTGCAGGAACTTGGACATGAGGCAGAATCATCACATCGTGGCCTAAGAAGATCTATGAGGGAAAAGAAAAAACCAAAAAGGTATGGGTTTGACACCTCATTAGTAACTAAACATTCTATATACATAGCACAGGACATAAACCAAGAGGAGCCATCATCATTTGAAGAGGCCAAAGCAAAAACAGAATGGAAGCATGCAATGAAGGAAGAGATCGAAGCACTTGAGGAAAACAACACTTGGGATTTGGTGCCCAAGACTTCATCCATGAAGGTAATAGGCTCAAGATGGGTCTATAAACTCAAGAAGAATTCTGATGGTTCAATTAACAGGTATAAGGCAAGGCTTGTAGCAAAAGGCTTTGCACAAACTCAGGGAATTGATTATGAGGAGACCTTCTCTCCTGTGGCAACGATGCCTACTATTCGGGTTTTGCTTAGTATTGACTCTTCCAAGAATTGGAAGATACTTCAACTAGATGTAAAGAATGCATTCTTGAATGGTTGGATAACAGAAGAGGTATATATGGCACAACCACCTGGTTTTGAGAATCAATTTTATCCTGATTATGTGTGTAAACTTAACAAAGCATTGTATGGTCTCAAGCAAGCTCCAAGAGCTTGGAATTTCAAGCTTGTTTCATTCTTGAAGGACAAAGGCTTTCAACCAAGCAAGGCAGATCCTTCACTCTTTATTAAAAAGAGTAATTCCGAGGTCATCTACCTATGTGTATATGTAGATGATATTATATTGACAGGAAATGATGCAGATGGTATGAAGAAGATCAAAGATCAGATGAGAGAAGAGTTCAAGATAAGTGATTTGGGTTCACTTACCTACTTCCTAGGTTTGGAAGTTGTCTACAAAGATCATGGTTTTTTTCTCACTCAAAGAAAGTACATTAAGGACATGTTGGCAAAATTCAAGATGCAAAATTGTAAGATTGCAGGTACTCCAATGGAGGTCAATCACAAATTGAGCTCACATGAAGGTGAACTCATAGAGGACATCACATCATATCAAAGTCTAGTGGGTAGTCTCAACTATGCCACATTGACAAGAGTAGATATATGTTACAATGTGAGTGTGCTAAGTCAATTTATGCACACACCAAGGAAACCACATATGGATGCTGCCAAAAGGATTCTCAAGTATCTCAAAGGAACCATCAATGAAGGACTTTATTATCCTTATGTATCTGATTTAGGTTTGAAGCTATTTTCTGATGCAGATTGGGCTGGCTCCAAGGAAGATAGAAGGAGCACTTCAGGTTATCTTACCTTTGCAGGTTCAAAGCTTATTTCATGGTCATCCAAGAAGCAACCCACGGTTGCTCTCTCTTCTACTGAAGCTGAATATAGAGGTCTTGCCATAGCTACACAAGAAGCTAAACGGATGAAGACATTATATAAAGATCTTGGATTGGAGTTTGGAACTCCAACTATTTATGGTAACAATATGAGTTCTATTCATTTGGCTACTAATCCTATTTTTCATGCAAGGACTAAACATATTGAAGTTCATTATCACTATGTACGAGAGAAGGTTCTAAGCAAAGAGATTCAAATATCATATGTGTCCACTCATCAACAATGTGCAGATATTCTAACCAAAGCATTGGATGGTACAAAGCTTTGCAAATTCAAGGCTATGATTGGTTTGCAGGTAATCTTGGAAGATTGAAGACCTCAAGCATACTTGGCTTGAGGGGGAGTTGTTGGAGCAAGTCTATGACAAGCCTAAGTATTGGCTTGAGTCTCACAAAGTCTTAGAAGAAGCTTTAAAAAGAAGACTATGTAAAGTTCACTTGTGAACTACCTCTTGTAATTTTTTGAAGAGTTTACTTAATGTAAAAGTAAGAGAATCTTAAGTGGTTGAGTCCACATGATCAAGAATGGAAAGAGGAGCCACCAATTTGTGATTTGTGGTAGGTAGAGAATCAAATCAATCATTGATTGATTGGAGAGTGATTGAGGGAAGTTAGCCTCCCAAACTCAACTATAAATAGGTGGCAGTTTTAGTCGTGGTTAGAGAGACCTATGTGAAGACCTCCAAGAGCTGAGCTTTATGCCATATCAAGGTGTGATTACAAGGCACACATATGTATCAGTAAGTCATTGTAATATAGAAGCAATATACTTTCATTTTCATGATTATTTGAGTTCATCTTTCCATGTTCTTGTGAAGTGTACTAATCACTGCCATTACTCTCAGTTTTTCTTAGTCACCTTGCAGAGATGTTTTCTCTGAGCTTGGTGCATCATTTTCTGTGATTTAACTTTGTAAAGTTATCTCTATACATATACTATATGCTCACAAATTTGCATTTCATTTGGATGTTGCAATCTTCAGTTATGTTCAGTTGAAGTCAACAGTGTCTGTGCATTTTCACTTCTCTGTCAGGTACCCGACTTTTTCACTCATCTTGTCAGAGGTGTTTCTCAGTGGTTACTCATCCAAATTCAGTGACTTAATACTTGTTGGATTCATCTTAATGTCTAGTATAAGCATACAAATTTTCATAATCATTGGATTCCTACGTTTTGAGTTATGTAGATTTTGCTGCTCACTGGTCTCAAACTGTAGCAGCCCGTGAAAATCGGGATGATGTCATCAGTTGTTAAAACTCATTCTCAGTGTGTGGTTCATTATTTTTGATGAGATTACTCTTAAAAGTTATCTCTTTAAGTTATCTAGACTTCCCCAAGAGGAATTAAGCTAATTGCTACCGTGCTCAGAGAATTAAGTAAAACACTGGATAGGTGTATGAACCAAGAATAGCAAGTTTTCAGCTCTGAGCTAACTCCAACTTATTTGCTTTGATCTATCTTTTTGAGAGTGATCTTCCAAGGTCCATAGGGTGTCTAATACATCCATTGGCAAGCTAAAAGGGCCCACCATATACTCCTGGAGTTCAATTGGCTGGTGTAGATCAAGGATTTTGCAACACCTCTTCATCTTCAAGCACATACCTATCCATCTCTTCATAATAACTACACTAAAGACTCAAACAAAGAGGATTCATTATTGATCATGAACATGGCTATGCCACAAGGTAAATCTGATGAGCATGTTTTCTATATAGATTTAGGTTGTTCAAATCATGTGGCAGGAAATGTGGCACTCCTATCACATTTATAAGATCCAAGGAATAAGCATGAGGTACAAACAGGAGATGATACAAGACATCTTGTGGAGAAAATAGGCAATGTCAAAGCACCTGATGGAAATATCAACCTACTCAGTAAGGTACTCTATGTCCCTACCATTACAAAGAATTTGATAAGTGTTGGGAAGATAGTAGAGAAAGGGTTGCAAGTTAGGTTCACAAAAGCAGGAGCATTTGTTGAAGATCCAAGTCAAGGATTCAGAAGAATTGCAAAAGGTGAAAAGACAGGTAGATTGTTCACATTTGAATTACAAGACACTAGAAACATTGCTCTCTTTAATTATGGTAGTCAGACACTCACAGAATTGGAAGTATGGCACAAAAGGTTAGCACATATTGGTGAAAGGTCATTAAAGCAAATTTGCAGGGACCAAAGTGTACTTGGACTCCTTAATTTGTCAAAACAACATATGATTTATAAGTGTAGTGCATGTCAATTTGGAAAGTCTCACAGGTTACCATTCATGAAGAAAGGTAATATGCATGGAGATCTCTTGGAGTTGGTTCATACAGATGTATGGGGACCTAGCAAGGAAGCTTCAATATCTGGATCAAGGTATTATGTATCCTTTATTGATGATTGCAACAGATGGACTATCCTATTCTTTATGAAACACAAAGATGAAGTTTTTTCATGTTTCAAAAGATATTTGGCTCTTGTGGAGAATCAAACAGGTAAATCACTAAAAAGGCTAAGGTCAGATGGAGGGGGAGAATACTTCTCCCATGAGTTTGATTCTTTTCTTCAAGAAAGAGGAATCAAAAGAGAGGTAACTACAAGGTCCACTCCTGAGCAAAATGGAGTGGCAGAAAGGAGGAATAGGACAATTGTTGAAGCTGCACGGTCCATGTTAAATGAAAAGCATTTGCCTAATTATCTATGGGCTAAGGCTGTATCTACAGCCACTTACTTGATTAATAAGTTGCCTTCAAAATCCCTTGATGGGATGACTCCATATGAGGCTTGGAATGGAAGAAGACCAAGCTTAGATCATTGTAATTTTTTTTGGATGTATTGCTTTTGCTCATGTTCCTTCACAGGTTAGAGGCAAGATGGATCCAAAGGCAAAAAGGTGTGTATTTATTGGATATGACAACAATCAAAAGGGTTACAGGTTATACAACCCTACCAACAAAGGATTCTTGGTAAGCAGAGTTGTAGTTTTTTATGAAAACAATTCATGGTATGAAGATTCATGCAGGAAGGTCAATTTACCATATGATCTTGAAGAAGATTTTCCAAAGCTTGGTAGAGAACAACCGAAGATTGAAGAACAAGACACCTCAGAGGATGATGAAGAATCTCATATGGAAAAGGTCAAAGCATGGAAGTCTAAAGGTAAAGAAAAAATGCAAGAACTTGGACATGAGGCAGAATCATCACATCATGGCCTAAGAAGATCTATGAGGGACAAGAAAAAACCAGAAAGGTATGGGTTTGACACCTCATTAGTAACTAAACATTCTATCTACATAGCACAGGACATAAACCAAGAGGAGCCCTCATCATTTGAAGAGGCCAAAGAAAAATCAGAATGGAAGCATGCAATGAAGGAAGAGATTGAAGCACTTGAGGAAAACAACATTTGGGATTTGGTGCCCAAGACTTCATCCATGAAGGTAATAGGCTCAAGATGGGTCTATAAACTCAAAAAGAATTCTGATGGTTCCATTAACAGGTATAAGGCAAGGCTTGTAGCAATAGGCTTTGCACAAACGCAGGGAATCGATTATGAGGAGACCTTCTCTCCTATGGCGAAGATGCCTACTATTAGGGTTTTGCTTAGTATTGCCTCTTCTAAGAATTGGAAGATACTTCAACTAGATGTAAAGAATGCATTCTTGAATGGTTGGATAACAGAAGAGTATATATGGCACAACCACCTGGTTTTGAGAATCAAGTTTATCCTGATTATGTGTGTAAACTTAACAAAGCATTGTATGGTCTCAAGCAAGCTCCAAGAGCTTGGAATTTCAGACTTGTTTCATTCTTGAAGGACAAAGGCTTTCAACCAAGCAAGGCAGATCCTTCACTCTTTATTAAAAAGAGTAATTCTGAGATCATCTACCTATGTGTATATGTAGATGATATTATATTGACAGGAAATGATGCAGATGGTATGAAGAAGATCAAAGATTAGATGAGAGAAGAGTTCAAGATAAGTGATTTGGGTTCACTTACCTACTTCCTAGGTTTGGAAGTTGTCTACAAAGATCATGGTTTGTTTCTCACTCA
Source organism: Ceratopteris richardii (assembly GCA_020310875.1). Lineage (NCBI taxonomy): Eukaryota > Viridiplantae > Streptophyta > Polypodiopsida > Polypodiales > Pteridaceae > Ceratopteris > Ceratopteris richardii. Next base: position 101,672,580 of record CM035415.1, read on the forward strand.
AAGAAAGTACATTAAGGACATGTTGGCAAAATTCAAGATGCAAGATTGTAAGATTGCAGGTACTCCAATGGAGGTCAATCACAAATTGAGCTCACATGAACGTGAACTCACAGAGGACATCACATCATATCAAAGTCTAGTGGGTAGTCTCAACTATGCCACATTGACAAGAGTAGATATATGTTACAATCTGAGTGTGCTAAGTCAATTTATGCACACACCAAGGAAACCACATATGGATGTTGCCAAAAGGATTCTCAAGTATCTCAAAGGAACCATAAATGAAGGACTTTATTATCCTTATGTATCTGATTTAGGTTTGAAGCTATTTTCTGATGCAGATTGGGCTGGCTCTAAGGAAGATAGAAGGAGCACTTCAGGTTATCTTACCTTTGCAGGTTCAAATCTTATTTCATGGTGATCCAAGAAGCAACCCACAGTTGCTCTCTCTTCTACTGAAGCTGAATATAGAGGTCTTGCCATAGCTACACAAGAAAGAAATTATTCAAAGATCTTGGATTGGAGTTTGGTTCTCCAACTATTTATGGTGACAATATGAGTTCTATTCATTTGGCTACTAATCCTATTTTTCATGCAAGGACTAAAAATATTGAAGTTCATTATCACTATGTACGAGAGAAGGTTCTAAGTAAAGATATTCAAATATCATATGTGTCCACTCATCAACAATGTGCAGATATTCTAACCAAATCATTGGATGGTACAAAGATTTGCAAATTCAAGGCTATGATTGGTTTACAGGTAGTCTTGGAAGATTGAAGACCTCAAGCATACTTGGCTTGAGGGGGAGCTGTTGGAGCAAGTCTATGACAAGCCTAAGTATTGGCTTGAGTCCCACAAAGTCATAGAAGAAGCTTTAAAATGAAGACTATGCAAAGTTCACTTGTGAACTACCTCTTGTAACTTTTGAAGAGTTTACTTAATGTAAAAGTGAGAGAATCTTAAGTGGTTGCGTCCACTTGATCAAAAAGGGAAAGAGGAGCCACGAATTTGTGATTTGTGGTAGGTAGAGAATCAAATCAATCACTAATTGATTGGAGAGTGATTGAGGGAATTTAGCCTCCCAAACTCAACTATAAATAGATGGCAATTTTAGTCATGGTTAGAGAGACCTATGTGAAGACCTCCAAGAGCTGAGCTTTATTCCATATCAAGGTGTGATTACAAGTCACACATATGTATCAGTAAGTCCATTGTATTGTATCTCTCAATTGTCTCAGTCAGATTGAAAAGATGGTTTCTCTGAGCTTGCTGCATCATTTTCAGTGATTTAACTTGGTAAAGTTAGACCTATAAGTTTACTATATGCTCACCAATTTTCATTTCATTTGGATGTTTCAATCTTCAGTTATGTTCAGTTGAAGTCAACACTGTCTGTTCATTTTCACTTCTCTGTCAGGTACCCGACTTTTTTACTCATCTTGTCACAGCTGTTTCTCAGTGTGTACTTATCCAAATTCAATTATTTAAAGCTTTTTGGATTCACCGTACTCTCTTGTATAAGCATACAAATTTGCATAGTCATTGGATTCTAAAATCTGGAGTTATGTCATTGTTCTACTCACTGGTCTCATTACTGTAGCAACCCGTGAAAAGCTGGATGATGTCATCAATTGCTAAACATCATTCTCAGTGTGTGGTTCATTATTTTTTATGAGATTACTCTTGAAAGTTAGCTCTTTAAGTTAACTAGGCTTCTCCAAGAGGAATTAAGCTAATTGATGCTGTGCTTAGAGAATTATGCAAAACACTGGACATGTGTGTGAACCAAAATAGCAAGTTCTTCACCTCTGAGCTAACTCCAACTTATCTGTTTTGATCTATCTTTTTGTGAGTGATCTTCCAAGGTACATAGGGTGTCTAATACATCCATTGGCAAGCTAAAAGAGCCCACCACATACTCTTGGATTCATTTGGCTGGTGTAGATCAAGGTTTTTGCAACACCTCTTCATCTTCAAGCACATACCTATCCATCTCTTCACATTTTCCTCTCTTCTACCTCATATTTCTTGAAGTGGGCAGGGACTTTGAATTTATCTTGAGGCTTGTTTTCTCCTTCTTAGTTTTATTTATCTAGTCCAAGTTCTTCTTCTTGTGTCATTCCTTTGATTTTCACTTTCTACCTCAATTTGTTCATGCTCCATTTCAATGCTTTCATAATCCTCCTTCCATTCTTTTTCAATTACCTCTCCTTCTTCGAGTTCTTGGAGAACAACCACGTATAAACTCACATCATATCCTTCCTCGTCGATGCATTCATTCATGGTTATTACCTCTTTGTTTACACATATATCAAGAGTAGCTAGAATCTCCATCCAGCCATGAGGTTCGAATTCTTCATCTAGGAATATTTGAGGCATGTAAGCCGGATCCTCTACATATCTCACAACTCCCTCCCTTTGCTGCCATCCTTTGTTCCTTTCTTCTTCCCTTTTTGCTACCTGGCATATGCATAGACGAGTGTCTTCGTTCATCCATGATTGGTCACTTGAACCTATACTGTGAATTGATTGATTTTCCTCCTCCTTATGAATCAGATTCCATTGCAAGGGAGGAACATATTGATATGTATAGGTATGGATATCTATTTTGGTCGTGGTTCCCTCATGCTACAAGTATTCGACGTCTTTTCCCCAATCTTGCACTACCTTCAACTCTCTCATGAAAGGTCTTCCAAGTATTATCTCATAATTGCTAGCCTTTTCAAATTGAAAGATTGCTAAGGTGTGCTCGAATTCAACTCCACAGGTAATAAAAGTTACTTTTTCCAATAATCCTAGGGGTCGTTCTGTGTGTCCATCTGCCATTTGAATCTTCTTCCATGTTGGTCTTAAAGCTGGTTTTTCCCATTTTTCCCAAAGTTCCTTGGTAGCAATCCCTACTCTTGCTCCAGAATCTAAGATGGCTTTAGTGGTGTACCCTCTGTAAGTGATAGGGAGGCATGTGTTTCCTTCATCTCCTTCACTAAAATCTGCAACCTTATCGACTCGGATTCTGATTGTGGTTGCTCCATCAGGCATCTCTTTTTCATCTGACCTTGTCCCTAATTGACTAGTTAGTTTCTCCTTCAATTGTGGTTTTACCTTCAAGAGTTCTTCCAATGTCAGACTACAAGGGATTTTTACTTTTTTAAGATGTTGTATAATGTCTGATGTTTGGATTGATGGGTTTTTCTCTTTTCTTCTAGTTGAGGGAATGCAATATAATTCAGAATTGTGTTCATATTCCCCCGTGTAATGCAATATAATTCAGAATTATGTTCATATTCTTCTAGCTGAGGGTATTGATGCTTCAAATTCACCTTCTGCTTCTAACTTCTCAAAGGGTGGTTCAATTCCTCCCGCTTTCTTCCATCTGTCTTCTTGGACTCTTGCCCACAAGTCTTTAGGCTGACACACTCTTGGAATCTCATCTTCTTTTCCTTTCTCGAGATCATTAGGGGTGATACAATCTTGGAATTCTTTCTCAGGAATTCATGAGTTGGGTAGTCGCTGAACACGTCTTTCAAGGGTATGTTGAGCCACTTCAATTAATTTCTTACATATCTCCAACCTTTCTTTCTCTAGGTCACCTCTAGGATATTCCTTTTCATGTGGTTCAATGGTTGGTCCTTCTCTTATTTGTGCCTAGTATGCCTGAATCCATATGGCTAACTCTTCTGGCATAGGATCAGCTAGAACTGATCCTGCCTTTGGTTTTTTACACTTTTCTATCTTATTTTCTCCTTCAAGTTTTTGTTTTCCTTCTTGGCCTTGTTTGTTATTTTCGTCCTCCATCTTTTGTTGTAGTTTCTTTTCTTTCATCCTTTCTCTATGATTCTTCCATCTTTGGGTCCGTTTACTTTTAATAGTTTTCCCAAACTCTTCAGATTCTGCAACTACTTGAGGTGTGGATATATTCAAATCTTTGTTGGCATGATCATTTTCTTTGATTCTTTCTGAGGTTTTTCTCATTTGTGCTCTGGTTCTTGGTTTTAGTGGTACTGTGTACTCCTTATCACTCCCTGATCACTCTATCACTTCTATCACATTGATCTGCACGTTCAAGTTAACTTTGTTGAGGTTCTTGAGACAATCTCTAAAAAGATGTTCTTTACCACAATCACTATAGTATCCTTCCCAAATTCGTTGCAGTGGTGGTGGGTTGGGTAATGCACATTCTCTGATGAAATGATCTCCTCTACATCTATAACATGGTCCTCTAGGTACAGGTGGTCTATTCATTGGTCAGGAGGGTAAGGGTGCTCTGGGAGTTGTGTACATTAATGACACATAATCCTGCTCATACTTGTGAGAGCTATCTGGTCCTTCCATACCAATAGCATATGGCTTGTAAGATTTTCTGTATTCAACTATAGTGCTCTCATATGTGGAATAATTTCCTTGACTAGGGTCATAAGATGGGTCATAAGGCTAATTACTAGCCAATGCTGTGGTTGGGACTATTGCTCTCTCTAGGTTTCTCTTCCGGTTGAGCCATTTTTAGTGGGACAACATTCTGAGGGTGGGGCAGTTGTTGTCCTAAAACAGGTTGTGGTTGAGTGTACCCTTGGTAAGCACAAGGTCGTGATGCTGGTGCATGTTGCTGATATGTGGGATATCTAAAGGCTTCTCCTCCTTGATCTCTCTGAGGGTATCCATAAGGTCTAATGGGCGGTTGTACCGGTCTTGACTGTTGATTGTAAGGACAGGTTTCTATGCTATGCTTTGTGTACCTTTGTTCTATGCTAAAATAATGCATAGGGCCCGGGGCGGTTGGTCTATTGTAAGCATAAGCAGGTGGAGGGACTACTCCCCTATTGCACAAATGAGAAGGATGATCACCTCCATAGTGCACACATCTTCTAAGCATGGGTAATCTCATAGGATTGTTTGTGTAGTTTCTCTTCCCTTGAACATTTAGTTTTTTTGCCACTAAATAAGCTATTTTGCTCTACATTATTCCTAGGGTTTGATGTGCTGCTGGCGGTATCTTCACTTTTCACACTGTCTTGATGTATTTTCAAATCTTCTGCTAGATTTTCCTCTAGGTCAATACACTCTTTCATGCATTCTTGCAAATTCTGAACTCTTTTCACATATACCAATGATCTCAACGATCCATTCACTAATCCTTCCAAAAACAATGACACCATTTTGTTTTGAGTGGGTCCCTCTTCAACAGGGCATCTGTCCACATATTGCTTAAATCGTTTTGCTGCCAATCTCACCAATTCAGTAGGAGCTTGTTTAAAACTATGGATTAATGAGGAAGAGTTGTTTTTGATTCCAGACTTGGTGAATTCTTCAATCGATTCTTGATAGACTTGTTCCATGTTTTGAAAGTTATTAGGTTCTAATGGCTGGAACCATGCTAAAGCTGTGTCCGTCAGGGTTAGTCCAAAGGATTCATATTGAATCAAGAAGTCTTCCACTTGTTCGGCTCTTATTACTTGCTTGAATTCAGCTATGTGGTTGTATGGTTCACTAGAGCCATCATAGTGGTTTCTCATGCATTTGGAAACTTGGACAGGTCTTAATCTTCTTCTTGGTTCAGGTGGTCTAGGCATTACAAGGAAGATCGGCCGTCCTATTGGTATTCTTGGTCCTCTTCCTAATGGTGGTCTCTCCTGAACAGGGATTCTAGTCCTTGGTTATACATGTGTAGGTGGTAGATAATTGAGATTATTGCCCGATGTAACAAACTGCACATGGGGCCTAACTGGGATGTGTGTTTGTTGTGTCTGTCCCAAATGTTGATATGAATTATCTTGATAGGTCCCTTGGGGATTTTGTGAAGTCGTGGCTTGATCCCTAAGAGGGAACACTGGGATGTTTTGATATTTCAACCATGCTCTTTCTAATTTCGTTAAGGGCCAGTACCTCCTTTGATTCTTGTCCAGATACGTGATGTGAGTGGGGATTTCAGGATCTCGCAATTCATAAATGGTGGTTGGGTTTATGCTTCTTCCCACAACAAAGAGTGTGTTCTGAGAAGATGCTCCATCTAGTTGATTAAATAAACATCCATCAGGGATTCGTCTTGGGGGATTAGGTCTCCTCTCCAAACCCTAATTACAATGGACTTTCCTCGAGGTGTAGATACCTATTCTTCATGTCCCTCTCCATTAAGGTTGTGGTCATTGCGTTCTTCCCTTTGTTCGTTGATGTTTTCAGGACTCTCAATTACTACATACAAAATATCCCTTTTGTCCATGTAGAATCCTCCTGCATACTTAACAGCTGGCCTAGGTACTATATAAGCGTCTGTAGCTTTCTTCAGCCTAGCCATTGATCTGTTGAGCCCATCTAGGTAGATGGGTAAACTGTGTTGGTTGGTGTTCACATATTCTAAGGCTGTTTGATATTCACCCTCAATAATTGACATCATGCCAATTATTGGTACAAAATTCTGCATGTCCTCTGAGGCCATAAGAGTTTCCTCCTCAGACTCACTCGAGGTTTCAAAGTAGTGTGAATGACTACTTGGTTCGGCTACACTTCCCACTGACGAGATTACACTTCTTCGGCTCCCTAGGGTTCTTCCGGATCTTAGGTTCATTCACTTAAAAGTTATCCTCTCGTTTTAACCAACTCCTAGCTGTCAATGCTCTTTGCTGAGGTTCCGAGTTATATGAAATATTTGGTTGACTTAGAAACTCACATTGAATCCACAATACGCGATATTTAACCCAAGAGAAATCCCACGATACTCGATACTTGACACACTGGAAAAGTCACGACACCCAATATGCGACAAGTATCGCGAAAAGAACCTCACGATACTTGATACTTGGCACACTAGAAAAGTCACGACACCCGATATGCAACACGTATCACAAAAAGAACCTCACGATACTCGATACTTGGCACACTAGCAAAGTCACGACACCCGATATGCGACAAGTATCACGAAAAGTACCTCACGATACTCGATATCAGACAGATGTCACGAGTCTAGAGCACGATACCCCATACAGGTCAGGTATCACGAGAAAACTCAATGATACACGATATTGGTTAGGTATCGCGAGCAAACTCAACGATACATGATATTGGTGAGGTATCGTGAGCACGATATTGGTCAGGTATCGTGAGCACGATATTGGTCAGGTATTGTGAGAAAACTCAACGATACATGATATTGGTCAGGTATCGTGAGAAAACTCAATGATACACGATATTGGACCAATTAGGTATTGCGATACTCGACCACAGGAGATCACGACATTCAGATGTCGCGATACTCAACCATGGGAGCACACGATACTTGACATTTTTTCAAATTTTAGCTAGTGCATTTAGATTCCCACTTAATGAGGATGACACCACAGCTTATCTTCCCCCTTTTCAATGCCTGGATCACACAAAAAAACTTTCTCAACCTTTGAATAATTCCTCACGATATCTGCTGCAGATCATTTTATCTATTTTCGCTTGATTCAAATGAATGTTGAGAGTAACAAGTTGATGCGCTCACCTTGGAAGCTATCCTTCACTCTTTCACACTCACTTTCTCTGCATGGCCCAATCTCCCTACTCTCTGATCGTGATATTTGTTTGCTAACCCTCTCGATACGTGCACATGTAGAAATGAACTGAAATGGTTGAATTTTTTATTTTTATACTTTTGGGAAATGGTTGTCTCCAAAGAGTTGAAAGAACTAACTTAACAACTACCCTACCTTCCTGGGCTACTTACCTACTTCCTCCTTCCTACTCTAACTCACTCTACTCACTTCCCTAGACTATCAACTCCCTACACACACTCCAAGAGCGAGAAGTAGTAAGTGCGAATGAGTGTGACTTACCAAAGAAGAGAGATTCACAACTCCTCTACTCGCGTCAATGTTAAGAGCTATTTACCATCACATTAATGCCTCGGTTTGATTCGACAATCGCCGGCAATGGTGCCAAAAACATGTGTACCTAAGAACCAACTTAGGGACTTGTGGAGAAAGAGACTATACCTAGATCCCCCTCAAGTGCATATAGTGGGGATTCACGCTTTATTTATCAATCCAAGGAGTATCAAAACCTAGACGAGTGTATGAAGACGTGCATTCAAATGATGGTCAATGCAAACGAACTCTCAAAAAGTGCAATTACATATAAATCTATTCCACACAAGATTCAGGGATCCGTTGGGATGTCGCGACATTTTGAGCAGCAGTCAATAGTTAATCGAGCTTTTACCTCAGCTCGGAACTCCAAGTATATTAAGTAGGGGGTTCATTTCAAAGCTTTTGAGAAGACGCATCCAACGGTGGTATTCTCACTTGATTTTGATGCTCATGCTTCAAGTTATGAGCAAAATACTGAGTCCTGGGAATGACCTTCCTACTCTTCAGCACTTCCTACACTTTGCACACACCTTACCAACAGCAAACAAGCACTTTCATGGATAGACAACCCTCCCAAGCACTCTTTCCAAGCATCACATGCATACAAGCTCACAAAGAAAAAGATACAGAGAGGAGAAGACACAAATTCAAAATTCTATGCTCTTGATTCTCACAATGGCAAAAAGTCTTTACAAAGAGTCACAAATTGACTTATATACATGTGCCCTAAAAATGGTCCTTTCACACAAGAGACCGGCACTTTATTAACTAAAAGGCTAATTTCCTACTGATTTACAAGGGTAAGATACAAATCTCTATGGGTATGCATCCAGAGGACTCCTCTAGTGCATTTACATTGGAAAATATGTTACCAAATGACTATAATACAAGAACAAAGTGTCCAAATCGGAAAAATTTTGCGGCCCCTCTTTTTCTCTGCCTCTTTGCTCTTCTTAGCTTTGCAACAAATATCATATGAGAAAGAGTATTTTACCTGGTGTATATGTGTATGTGAGATGAATAAGTATTTATGTGTAGGGTACTCTATGATTTTGTAAGGACTATCTTATGAGAAAGAGTATTTAACCTTGTTTATATGTGCATATGAGAACGAGTATTTAACCTTGTGTATATGCATATGTGCATTAATGTAGACGAGTATGGTGTACATCTATAGGTATCTGTGCATACCCTTAAGTGCATATGCATGCGAATGAATGTGCATATGCATGTGTACTTCAAAATGATATGTGCATATGAATGATTATGCACATATAAATGTGGATTGATACTTGAATTCATATGAATATGTGGGTTGGTCTCTATGATTAAATGTGAGTGTGTGGGTTCGTGTGCGTATGTGCTAGTGTGTTAATGTATATTGTGTGTTTATAAGAATTGTGCTTATATGTGGGAATGAGCTTATGTGAATACATACGTGTTACTAGGTTTTATCCTATGTGTTTTTACAAGAAACCCTAAAGTATATGTGGGTTCAACCCTATGTGTGTGCCTAATGCTATGTGTACAACTCTATATGTTATACCAAAAACCCTAAATAATTATTAAAACCTATGTGTATTAACCGCCTTAGAATACAACCCTAAAAGTATACTTTATCCTAAGTAATTGTGAATATGTATGTGTGTTTTTAATAAAAGTGTGTAGATATTAATAAATGTGACTTAATATATAATGAAAAATGTGACTTAATATATCTAATGCTTTATGTATATAATAACCTTAGTAAATTTAAATAATAAATAAAAAATATTAAGTTAAAAGAATAATGAAAAAGAAAAACAAAAACAATATGTATGTGTGAGTCTACGTGTGTGTCTTTTCATAGATATGTGTGTATGAGCATAGTATGTACTATAATGAATTGACATGCGTGTATTTACTAAAAGTGGTGTGCATGCGCATGTGACTTCTGTATGCATATATATATATATATATATATATATATATATATATATATATATATATATATATATATATATATATATATATATATATATATATATATATATATATATATATATATATATATATATATATATATATATATATATGATTTTTTTTGAATTTTTTTTTTCAAGTATGCCGGGAGAGAAAGAGAGAGAGGGAGAGAGAGAAGAGCAGAGAGGAGGCTTCTTTTCAATCATCCTTAGTGTTCATCCTCATTTGCACTTGCATGCACTTGCTCTTCTTTCCCATTTTCTGCTTTCTTGTTCCTCCCTCTCCTCCCCATGACTTCAGACAGATGCGTGACCAGTAGGGGGAGAGAGAGAGAGAGAGAGAGAGAGAGAGAGAGAGAGTCAATCTTCTCCTCCCCACTCCTTCTTCCTCCGACTATGATAGAGCGCAGACACAGAGAAAGACACACACTCACGGAGAGAGAGGAGACAGAGAGAGAGAGGTAGGGTGCACGGATCGGCTGCTATACAGATATGTAGAGACAAAGATGGGGCATGAGAGAGAGAGAGCCTCAGGTTCCTCCTAGCTGCAAAAGATTGAATACGGTCCGATCAAAGAGAGAGAGAGAGAGAGAGAGAGAGAGGATATCCCCCCCTCCGATTCTGCTGTATAAACGATCTCTAGGTTGATGTGCAATTCATCAAAGAGAGAGAGAGAGAGAGAGAGAGAGAGAGAGAGAGATTTTCTATTTTTCCCTTTTTGGGTGCTCCAAAAAAAGGCACGCATAGAGGTTGAGATGGAGAGAAAGAGAGATAGATAGATCGATAGATAGATAGAGAGAGAGAGAGAGGGAGAGAGAGACAGAATAGAGAGACGTGTTCCCTTCTAGATATAGAATACATCCCTCTGACTACTATAGATGATTGCATGATGACAAAGAGAGACTGTTGTTATCGTGGAGATGACATAGAAAATGCATGTGAAGAGAGAGAGAGAGAGAGAGAGAGAGAGAGAGAGAGAGAGAGAGAGAGCTCCTCCCGCGATCTTTGAGCTCTTACAACTGCAAGTGATTGCCCACGCACAAACAGATCGAGATGAAGAGGGAAAGAGGAGATGAGATAGGAAGACATCATGCGATGTAGGCAATTTTAGACCACATAAGAGAGAGAGAGAGAGAGAGAGAGAGAGAGATAGATGGATATAGAGAGGGAGAGAGAGAGAGGGAGGGGGGGAGAGAGAGAGAGAGAGAGAGAGAGAGAGAGAGAGAGAGAGAGAGAGAGAGAGAGAGAGAGAGAGAGAGAGAGAGAGAGAGAGAATTGGT
>CM035415.1:101713664-101718523 GCA_020310875.1 Ceratopteris richardii
ATTTGTAGTTTTTATAGGAGTTTGAGTGAGAGCTTGAATTAGAATTCAAATCAATCTCCTAAAATCTTTCACCTAAAAAAGGTTTGATTGAGATATTCTCTCAATCAATCAACAACCTTTTCCGCGACTTTCAATCAATTAGGCGTGATTGCATACTGCGCCAAGTTATATAGATTTTTACAATGGGTAAAGAGTGATAACTCATAAGCTAGTGTTCCTATGCTTCTTGTTTCATGTAGAGATATTCTTCAAGGGTTCCAAGCCAAATGTGAAGGCTTGACTTGTACCAACAGCTCCCCCTCAAGCCAAACATTTTGGCTCAAGTCTTCATCTTCATTCTTCAATCACATCCTGTAATCCAATCATGGATTTAAATCTCCATAACTTGTTTCCATCCAAAGCTTTAGTGAGTAAATCTGCACATTGCATATTAGTGGACACATAAGTCAACTGAATGTCTTTACTAAGCAACTTCTCTCTCACATAGTGGTAATGAACCTCTATGTGTTTTGTTCTAGCATGATAAATTGGATTTGCTGCAAGGTGAAGAGAACTTGTATTATCTCCAAAGATAATTGGTGGTCTTGTATATAAGACTAACTCTGTGTACAAAAGCTTCAACCAGATAGCTTCTTGAGTAGCATTTGCTAGCCCTCTATACTCTGCTTCAGTAGATGATAAAGCTACTGTAGGTTGTTTCTTGGCTGACCAAGAAATAGGTTTATCACCTGCAAAACATATGTATCCTGATGTGCTTCTCCTGTCATCCTTGCATCCTGCCCAATCTGCATCTGAATACACTTTAATATCAATGTCTGATGTATAAGGAAAGTACAAACCATGGTTCTGAGTTCCCTTCAAATACTTCAAGATCTTTTTTGCTGCCTCTAGGTGAGGTACCCTTGGTTTGTGCATGAATTGACTTAACACACTAACTCCATATGCTATGTCAATTCTTGTCAAGGTAGCATAGTTCAAACTACCTACCATACTTTGATATCCTGTGATGTCTTGGACTTCTTCCCCTTCATGAGCACTTAGCTTATGGTTGACCTCCATTGGAGTAGTAGATACTTTAGCATCCTGTAAACCAAACTTCTTGACCATATCCTGTACATACTTCTTTTGAGTAATATATATACCTGAGTTGGTGTAGACTAACTCAAGACCTAAGAAGTACTTCAATAATCCAAGATCATTTATCTTGAATTCTTTCATCATCTGTCCTTTGATGTGTCTAATTCCATTGACATCATTGCCTGTAATGATGATGTCGTCCACATAACACACAAGTAGATTACCTCTGTACTGCTCCTCTTTATAAATAGAGAAGTGTCTGCTTTACTCATCACAAATCCTTGGTCTTGGAGATATGTTGTCAACCTGTAATTCCATGCTCTAGGTGCCTGCTTCAATCCATATAGAGCCTTCTTCAATTTACAAACATAATTTATCTTCTTGGGGTCTTCATAGCCAGGTGGTTGTGACATGTAGACTTCTTCAGATATCCATCCATTCAAAAAGCATTCTTGACATCTAATTGGTACATGTTCCAATTTTTGGATGCAGCTACACTTACCAATATTCTGATAGTTGGCATCTTGGCCACAGGAGAAAATGTCTCTTCATAATCAATGCCTTGGGTTTGTGAAAAACCTTTGGCTACCAACCTAGCTTTGTACCTGTTTACTGTTCCATCTGAATTCTTCTTTAATTTGTAGATCCATCTGGATCCTATCACCTTCATAGAGTCCTTCTTGGGTACCAAGTCCCAAGTATCACTTTCCTTGAGAGCTTCTATTTCTTCATCCATGGCTCCTTTCCATTCTGGTTTGGTGATTGCCTCTTCGTATGTACCTGGTTCTTCATTCAACAAGTCCTTTGCAAGATATACAGAATGCTTAGTTACAAGAGAAGTGTCATACCCATATCTGATAGGCTTCTTCTTTTCTCTCTGAGATCTCCTCATTGCTTGAGTTGAGGATTCTGGTGTATCCTCTAACTTCTTCATTTTCATCTTTCCTTTGGACTTCCATGCCTTGAATTCCTCAAGGTTAATTGTATCATCATCATCTGAGCTTGATTCATCTTTCTGGATTGGTTCCTCCTTGGTGAGCTTTGGGAATCCTCTTCCATGTCATAAGGTAGACTAACCTTCCTGTATTCATTCTCATACCATGAGTCATTCTCATCAAAGATGACATCTCTGCTTATCTTGAAGCCTTTGTTTGTTGGATTGTAAAATCTGTACCCTTTCTGGTTCAAGTCATAACCAATAAAGATACATTTTTCAGCTTTAGGATCTAGTTTTCCCCTTACCTGTGAGGGAATATGCACATATGCTACACAACCAAAGATTTTACAATGATCCAGAGATGGTCTCTTACCATGCCAAGCTTCATATGGTGTCATGCCATCAAGTGATTTGGATGGCAACCTATTTATGAGATAGGTGGCAGTAGATACACTCTCTGCCCAAAGATAATTTGGTAGCTTCTTTTCATTAAGCATAGACCTTGCTGTTTCTACAATGAGCCTATTTCTTCTTTCAGCTACCACCCGTTTTGTTCAGGTGAGTACCTTGTGGTTATCTCCCTCTTGATGCCTCTTTCTTGCAAGAAGTCTTCAAACTCATTTGAGAAGTATTCTCCTCCTCCATCTGACCTTAGCCTTTTCAAGTTTCTTCCTGTTTGGTTTTCAACCAATGCAAGATACTTCTTGAAACAATTAAACACTTCATCTTTATGTTTCATAAAGTATAAGACAGTCCATCTGCTATAGTCATCAATGAAGGACACATAATACCTTGATCCTGAAATGGAAGGGTCCTTGCTGGTCCCCAAACATCTGTGTGTACCAAGTCTAGGTAGTCTTCATGCTTGAAACCTTTTCTTGAATATGGCAATCTGTGAGACTTACCAAACTGACATGCTCCACACTTATAAATCATGTGTTGCTTGGACACATTAGGTATCCCAAGCAGACATTGATCCCTGCACACTTGCTTTAGAGTTCTTTCACCTATGTGACCTAATCTTTTGTGCCATATCTCTAACTCTGAAAGTGTTTGATCCTTGTAATTATACAAAGCAATATTCTTGGTGTCTTCTAGCTCAAAAGTAAACAATCTACCTGATTTATCTCCCTTGGCTATCCTTCTGAATCCATGTCTTGGGTCCTCCACATATGCTCCATGTTGTGTGAATCTGACCTGCAAACCTTTCTCCACAATCTGACCAACACTCATTAGATTCTTGGTGATGGTTGGTACATAGAGTACCCTGCTCAATAGGTTCTGGTTACCATCACATGTCTTCACATTTCCAATTTTTACAACAGAGTGTTTAGTATCATCACCTGTCTGTACCTGATGTTTGCCCTTGGGTTCTTCCAAATCAGACAGTAGTGCCACATTGCCAGCTACATGGTTAGAACATCCTGAGTCAATATAAAATAAATGATCATCATTTGTACCTGCCTTGGAGGTCATATTCATGATCAATAGGGAGTCATCTTGCTCTTCTGTGTAATTGTTGTAGTCCCTTCTGTTTCTGAATCCACCTTGGTAGTTACCATTGTGGTTGTTGTTGTACTGATTGTTGTATCCATTGTAGCTTTGATGTTGGTTGAATCTGCCTCTCCCTTGAGAGTATCCACCTCTTGAGTAGCCTCTTCCTCTCTGATTCTTGTAGTTCTTGTAACATTCATCTGTGGTATGATTGGACAATCCACAAATGTTGCATGGTGATGAGTTGTAGGGTCTCCCCTACCTGACTTACCTCCTCTGCCTCTTCCTCTAGATGATCTACCTCTCCCTGCATAATTAGCTTGGGAGGTAGAGCCTTCTTCATCCTGTTTCTTCCCTTTACCTTTATCTTTAACTTTCTTATCAGTATAGAGAGCAGAGGGGTTGTTACCTTTTGATTGATCTCCTGCCTTTGTAAACTTTGCTTCATGTGTAAATAGTTGGCCCATGAGTGTTGTGAGATCTGGGGTATGCATGTCCATATAGAGGTCCATTGCAGTGGTGAAACTTTCCCACTTATCATCTGCCTTGAGTCCATTTGTTACTTGCCTGACTATTTGCTCCTCTTCAATCTCCTCTCCAATGCTTGCTAATTGGTCTGCCACATCTTTAATCTTAGTCACATACTCTGAGACTGGTTGCTTGGGCTGCTTCCTAAGGGTTGTGAATTCAATCCACAGTTGATTCTTCCTGGCCCTTGTGTTGGAAGAAAAATAGTTTGACAAGGTTTCCCAAGTCTCTTGGGAAGTCTTACAATTCCTTACATGAGGTAAAAGAAAATCAGATATAGAGTTTAGAAGGTAAGGCCTTGCCAAAGCATCTTTTGCACACCATTGGTTGAGTTTCTCTTGTTCATCCTTGGTGGGTAGTCCTCTCGCTTTGAATGAGGGCAATTCCTCATCTCCTGATATGAATCCAAACAAGATTCTTCCTTGTAGATAGGTCTTCATCCTTAGAGACCAAGCCTGGTAATTGTTCCTGTCCAATTTGTCAATGAATGAGGGAAAACCATCTCCCATGTTTACCTTATTTGCTCTGATACCACTGTTGGGAGAGATAGTTGGATGCACTCAGAAGATAGAGTTGGTACTGCTAATCCTGCTTTGTACCAGCCCTCTTTAATCTTTTTCTTCAATTCTACTCCTAGATATCGTGACGAAGACTGTGTCTTGCGGAAACCGTCACACTAAGAAGATTAAGTTAGAGTGATTCAGAAATTCTCTGTAATCTCTCAATAGCTTAGAATGTGTTCTAGCTTTACTGGAAAAATTTCACCGAAATTTCACCGGACTGTTACTGGACTGACACCGTAATCGTACCGAATCATACCGGA
>CM035415.1:101728523-101741023 GCA_020310875.1 Ceratopteris richardii
TGAAAAATCAAAACTTGTAAATTCAAAAAAATCATTCAGAATCGCGATTCTGAAAATCACACACAAAATCGCGATTTTGAACGATTAGGGGACAACATTGTGAATTCCAGAACGCGATTTTCTTAAGAAAATTGTGTTTTTACAATTTGTGAGCAATCACGATTGTCTGGGGATTAAAATCGTGAAAAACACGATTTTCACTCAAAATCGTGAAAAACACGATTTTCACTCAAAATCGTGAAAAACACGATTTTTCATCACAAAATCAAATCGTGAAAAACACGATTTTCAATCAAAATCGTGGAAAAACACGATTTTCACCCAAAATCGTGAAAAACACGATTTTGATCACAAAATCGTGAAAAACACGATTTTGATCACAAAATCGTGAAAAACACGATTTTCACACAAAATCGTGAAAAACACGATTTTCATCACAAAATCGTGAAAAACACGATTTTCATCACAAAATCGTGAAAAACACGATTTTCATCACAAAATCGTGAGAAACACGATTTTCACTCAAAATTGTGAGAAACACGATTTTCATCACAAAATCGTGAAAAACACGATTTTCATCACAAAAATCGTGAAAAACACGATTTTCATCCCAAAATCGTGAAAAACACGATGAACGTGAGAAACACGATTTTCATCACAAAATCGTGAAAAACACGATTTTCATCACAAAAATCGTGAAAAACACGATTTTCATCCCAAAATCGTGAAAAACACGATTTTCATCACAAAATCGTGAAAAAACACAGAAATAATCACAAAATTTTGGGAAACATTATTCTGATCATAAAATCGTGAAAAATCAATACTTTAGGCAGAAAATTGTGGAAAAACATGATTCTGATCACAAAATTGTGAAAAATACAAAAATAGTCAGAAAATCGTGAAAAAGTAATACCTTAGTTAGGAAATTGTGATAAACATTCTGTTGAGTTTGAGATTGAGAAGATTAATTGAATGATACTTAGATCTGGAAACAAACTTTCTAAACAAGACCTAACAAGGAAGGAGACAAAAACAGTAAAAGGCAAAGGGCAAGAAAGAAGTTTAGGGCAAGAAAACAACATGGAAAACATAAATGAAACAAATGAGTCTATGGAAACTGGGGATTTTAGAAATATCATCAAGTACATGTATACAAATAGGTTTGGAACCTATGTATATCAGGATGGAATGCATAAATTTCTCATTAGATTGAGAAATTTAGAAGTTCCCCCTGAATATAACTCCTGTAGCTCAATTCAAAGATGGGAGATATGAAGATAGGCAAGGATGTGTGTACATATTCTCTCAAGACCCAGAAAATTCAAATGATCTAGGGCAATGTACTGACAAAGGACCTTGGGAACATAACATGGAGCAGACAAATTTACCTAGGCCAAATGAAAACTATACCGGTAATGAACAACAACATGGAGGAGGACACAGATTTCCCCTAATCCCTTTGACAAGGAACCAGAAGGATATAGTGACTTCCCACTCAGAAGAGATCCCATTGGCAGCCTCAGGGTAGAATGCTTAGACCATACCAAGTTGCCAAATGTATGAAGAACCAATATGAGGGTTATTCAGATCCTCATGCTCATGCTGCAGAATTTAGGCAATTGATTAGAGCTGAAGAGGTAGAAGATTACAAAGTACAATTTGAGGCATTTGGTTTAACCCTAACAGGACCAGCCTTATCTTGGTTCATTCCTTTGAGAAAGGAAATGTACCAGGATATTGAATCTTTCTTAGAAGCCTTCATTGGGGAATTCTCTAAGACCGGGATAAAACATAGTACAGCCACATTGATACATAGTTTCAAACAACAAAAGGATGAAAATGTTAGAGAAGCAGCCAGAAGATTTAAACCAATACATTGATAGATGCCCAAGAGAGGAAGTACCTTCCATGGCAAAACAAGTATCCTTATCATTGAGGGTTTGAGAAGTGCCCAACTAAGAACCCTAGTGTATTATAGAAGATGTCCTGATTTAGCAGCCTATGTAAAGGAAGCAATAGATTTGGAGGACAACAGAGGTCAAGATCTGCTAGCATTTGATCAACCTAGATCATATGAAGACAAAATTCCTCCAGCAGAAGAGTTGGCTCAGGCTATTGCTAAAGCCCTAGAGGTAAGCACTAAAGCTAATCTGATAAACTCTAGGATAAACACAAATAAAAATGTTACATTTGTGGAGAAAATCATCTGGCACAACAATGCCCATATCAGAAGCCACCACACTTACAAGATAGGAAGACACTTAAGTACTGTACACTAGAGAGAAAATGGACAAACCATACCAGGGAGGAATGCTTCTATAACAAACAACCCATTAAGGAAAGAGATTATATGGCTCAAAGGGAATCAGGCTATACTGAACAACCAAGACCTATGCTTGGACAACAACCTCCTATACCAACTAATGTGGTACCAATCAAGTATACACCAATAGAGGAGGGGAATTCAAGACTAAGATCACCATATAAGGAAGAATATCAATGGAGTGAGGGATATCAAGAAGATTGGGAAGAATATGAAATAAGAGAACCTGAGTTAAAAGCACTAGACTTGGGAAATGGGAAAATTGAAATGGACACAGCAACATTCATGTATATTACCAACAATTACATGTCCAACCAAAAACCTCAATTCAAAGGGGGACCAAAGATAACTTGTTATAGTGTGGGGGAGAGCATTTCATTAGAGACTGTCCGCAACCTCCTACATTGAGAATAGAGGGAGCCTACTGTAAGGATTGTGGCAGAGAACATTTGATAAAAGATTGCCCAAAGAATCCCCAAAAACAACAGAACACACCTAATAACATACCTTTAAAAACAGTTAACATTATGGAACAAGAAGAATTGAGTGAAAATGACCAAGTGGGAATAAATATTATAACAAGGGCTCAAGCCAAGCAACAAGGAACAATTAAGGAACAAAATGAAGGTTCAGCCTCAAAGGTGAAGAGAAATAGACAAAAAGGGAGATGGGAAAAGAAGAGAAGGATGGGCAAAAATTTGGAAGAAGACAATCAGGATCAATCCAAAAGTACTTCTCCTCAAAAGACACAAAATCAGTCTGAAATAGGAAGTTCTCAGAGTCTAGACACCCTAATCAAAGCATATAAGGGAAGGATTCAAGAAGGACCAAGCCCTACAGATCATGCAGTGGCCTATCCCATACCAGAGTTAGAGCATGAAAGGATGCAAAAGTGCAAACAAATCATTCAGGAAGTACAACTCAGAATGGGGGAAGGAAGTAGCTCGCAGAGAACAGTTGAACAACTTGAGAAAACGAAAACACGAGACAATGCTAACAAAAAAGAAAATCCACGAATAACATTCCAGATGATTATAGGTGAACAATGTAGCATTATATGTCACACAACATGGGAAGAACTGTTGAAACAAAATCCTCACTTACAAAACAAAATGAACAAAGGGGAAACAATACCTGGAAACCTTCATTCACCATTGCAAGAATTAGAGGAATTATGGTATATTCCTAATGATAAAATAGGAGGGTATTGTGAAGGGGAAGAAGGAAATTCAACCCTAAAAATACAATATGGAAAAAACTTTGCTAAAGCCATTTTGGATAGTGGATCAGGAGTGGCCATAATGACTAAACAAACTTGGGAGAAATGGGGAAGCAATGAATTACTACCCACTAAGATGAGATTGCAACTTGCAGATGGGCATATAGAAAAACCCCTAGGTATTTGGGAAAAAGTAATTGTGGACATATGTGGAACAGAAATAGAACATACTTTTGCCATAGTAGAATTTCCACAATCCACTTCATATGAAATCATCCTAGGAAGGCCTTTCATGAGACAAATGCAAATTGTGCAGGATTGGGGTAATGATTGTTTATATCTCCAAAGCAAAGGAAGAATAACAAGAGTGAACTTAAGAAATGGGCACTACTGTGATATATCTCCTCAAGAATGGTACAAAATACATCAAAATCAAGAAGAAAGTGAGGAATCGGAGTTGGAGGATCAGGAAGAGAGTGAATCAGCAATATGGAAGTGTAACATAATAAGAAACCTCACCAATAGAAAAAGGAGACTGAAAAGAGAAGATTGTGTGGAAGGAAGAAAAGTGCAAGATGAAAGTTATGTGCCACAACAATTTAAGGATGAAGAGTTTGAGCCCTACGGCTGGAACCAAATTTTGGCTACCATGGACATAGCTAGGGAGGAGTATGTAGGAGTGGAATTTCAAAATGAAGAAGGGTTTGATATTTTTCACATTAGTATAAACATGATAAGTGTATCAAAAACAGAGGAGGATCAAGATTCAGAAATGGTATTAAAAAAAGGAAAAACAAAATATTTGGAGATAGTAAAAGCTGAAGATGCAATCAAAGATAAAATCTCAGGCAAATACAAGGAGCATAAACACATAGAAATGGAAAAGGAACAAGAAATTGAGAAGAAAGAGAAGGGAATAAACAAGGATCAATACTTTGATGTACCAGCAAATTTTAAAACCTATGAAGTGGAAGACAGACTACTTCTAAAAATGAAACCAAAGAGAGAAAAAAAGAAAGGAGAAGCTTATGATAATGAAGAACAAACTAAAAAGATCATGATTACTCAGGAAGAAGGAGAGGAAAGACATATTGTAATAGCTGATGATATGACCATAGAGGAAGAAGAAGCACTAAAGAACCTAGCAAAGAATTATAGGGATGTATTTGCTTACAGTTATAAAGATTTAAAAGGAATTGATCCAAGAATCTGTGAGCACAAAATTCCTATGACTCCAGATGCAAACCTAGTAAACAGAGACATTATACAATCAATGATAAATACTCTGCCAAGATAAAGGAAGAAATTGACAAGTTGTTGGCTGCTAACTTCATTTATGAAATTGAGTATACTGAATGGATATCACCTATAGTTGTGGTACCAAAAAAGAATGGAAAACTTAGGGTATGCATTAACTTGAAAAAAGTGAATGCAGCAACTATAAGGGATAATTATCCATTGCCAATAACAGATCATCTTCTTGAGAGAGTTGCAGGAAAGGAAGTTTATAGCTTTCTAGATGGTTTCTCAGGATACAATCAAGTACCTATAGCCTTGGAAGACCAACATAAGACTGCCTTTTCTACAGAATGGGGGATTTATGCTTTTAGGGTTATGCCCTTTGGATTGACCAATGCCCCAGCAACTTTTCAAAGATAGATGTGTCATATCTTCAAAGAATTCCTGAGAAATGTGATGGAAATCTATGTAGATGATCTGTGCACTTTCTCTTTAAAAAGACAGGATCATTTACAAGATTTAGAAAGAATATTCAGGAAATGCAGGACATACAGAGTATGCTTAAATCCTGAAAAGTGTGTATTCTATGTAAGACAAGGAAGAATGTTGGGTCATATAGTTTCAAAAAATGGAATTTCTACTGATGAGAAGAAGATAAAAGCTATAATAGAGCTTCCAAGACCTACAAATGTGAAGGAACTCCAAACTTTTATGGGACATTGTGGGTACTATAGGAAATTTGTTCACAAATTTGCAGATATAGCTAAACCCTTATATGCCCTCATCACAAAGTTTGAGTGGAATAAAGAATGTGACCAAGCCTTTGAAACATTGAAAACTTGTTTGGTGACAGCCCCAATTCTAAAAACACCTCAGTGGGATAAAATATTTCATGTGCATGTAGATGCTTCAAATTATGCTTTGGGATGTGTGTTGGCACAACCTATAGAAGGAAGTAAATTAGATTTCCCAGTAGCATATGCTAGTAGACAATTGAACATTGCAGAAAAGAACTATACAACCACTGAGAGAGAAGGGTTGGGAATGATATTTGCTGTTAAAAAATACAGACATTACCTATTGGCCAACAAGTTTAAATTCTTTGTGGATCACCAAGCTCTACTTTATTTAGTAAATAAACCATGTCATACAGGAAGAATAGTTAGATGGTTTCTTTTACTAATGGAATTTGAATTTGAGGTGGTGGTTAGACAAGGCAAAACACACTTAAGAGCACATCATTTGTCTAGAATTCAGTCCAAAGAACCTAGTTCACCCTTAGACGATGACCTGCCAGATACATACCTATTCAAAGTAGAAAGTGTTCCTGAATGGTCCATATCATTAGTTCCTTTGTTAACCATGGGACCTTGTAGGTCATTAGCAAATAACACACATTTGGTGTTACAAAGCAGGAATTTTATGTTGCTAGCTGGGCATTTGTATCACCTCAATCAGTCAGGTATATTGGAATACTGTACTCCAGAAGAGGAGCAACATGAATACGTAAGAAGAGCTCATTGCTGGAACCCATGTACTCATGCTTCCAAAATAGTCACTTTAAGCAATCTTGCTAGGATGGGAGTACACTGGCCAAATAAAATTCAAGATGTGGAAAGATATGTTGCTAAATGTCAAGAATGTCAAGATTTGCAGAATTCAGAATTAATAACCCTATATTGGTTAAAAAAAAACCTGAATGGAGTGAGAACATTGTTGAAGAATTAAAGAAAAAGGAGAGAGGGAAGCAACTT
The DNA here is from genome assembly GCA_020310875.1 of Ceratopteris richardii. Classification (NCBI taxonomy): domain Eukaryota; kingdom Viridiplantae; phylum Streptophyta; class Polypodiopsida; order Polypodiales; family Pteridaceae; genus Ceratopteris; species Ceratopteris richardii. The sequence goes on from CM035415.1 coordinate 101,735,062, forward strand.
ATAGCTGGTACAGATTCAAGAAATTTACAAGAAATCTCTAAAGAATATCAACTCATAGGAGAACAATTATACAAAAAAGGAATGGATGGTTATTTAAGAATATGTGTTCCTGAAGAGAAGTATTTGGAGATGTTGGAAATGGCACACTGTGGAGTGGCAGGAGGACACTTTTCTAGTGATAGAATAGCCAAACTCATTTTGTATTCTAGCTTTTGGTGGCCAACTCTATTTCTTGATGCAAGAACTTATGTAAAAAGATGTGACATCTGTCAAAGAGTGAGTCAACCAAATAAAAGAGATAACATGCCATTAATCCCATTAATTTCAGCCAGAGCTTTTAGCAAATGGGGATTGGACTTTATTGGACCTATACATCCTCCAGCTAGACAATCTCATGCAGAATACATATTAGTGGCTACTGATTATTTGACAAAATGGGCTGAGGCCAAAGCCACTAAAAGAAATGATGCTCATACAACTGCAAAATTTTTGTATGAAAATATTGTTACTAGATTTGGACTTCCAATTGAATTAGTAAGTGATAGGGGAACTCATTTTTTGAACCAGATCATAGAAAACATGACCAAATATTTCATGATTCGTCATAGTAAGTCAGCCCCATATCACCCACAAGCTAATGGGTTAGCAAAAAGTACTAATAAAGTACTTTGCACTGTATTGTCCAAATTAGTCAACACAAACAGAAATGATTGGGATTCTCAACTTAATCATGTTCTCTGGGCTTATAGAGTGGCATACAAAACTGCTTTAGGGACTACTCCATTCAATTTGGTATATGGACAAAATGCAGTTTTACCAATGGAATTTCTTATTCCAACATTAAAAGTGGGTAGTCAATACAATTGGACAGGACATGAACTATCTGAGAGGGTCATAGATTTAGAAAAACTGGGAGCTTCTCGATTTCAAGCAGTAATGAGTATATATACAGACAAGAGAAGACAAAAAGCCTACCATGATGTGCATATAAAAGAAAAAGATCTCCAAGAAGGAGACTTGGTTTTGGCATACACAGTCAAGGAGCATCAGAAAAATTTCAGAAGAAAGTTCATGGGCCATACATCATACATAAGATAAGCAAGAGTGGAGCCATTCAATTAGCTAACATTGATGGAGAAATCATGCCAAATTTTATAAGTGGATGTAGAGTTAAGAGGTATGAGTGTCCATTAACTACTGAGGAATGGAGAAGACTGCAAAAGGCTCAAAATAGGAAAAAAGAAGAAGAAAACATCAGAAAGGAGGCTCAACAAGAAGCAAAGGAGAGAATAAGAAAAATGAAAGAACTTAAGGAGGTGTGTTTATGTGAAAGCACTCTAAAACAAAGAGAACATTTGCCTGTGATAGAAATGGATCATCAAAATGAAAACATAAGGGTTTTGATAGATTCAGGAGCTCAAGTGAACTTGATCAGTTCAGCCTTGGTAAAGAAATTTAGCATAAAGAGGAATAAAAGCAGAATGTTGATTAAAACATTAGAAGGAATAATGATTCAGAGTTTGTCTTCACTTGTTATTAAAGTTAAATTCAATAATGAATATATGAAGATAGATTGTGAAGAGTGGCCAGATCATTTGATGACTGAAAAATTGATTTTGGGACAACCCTGGCTCAAACAAGGTAAAGTTATTTTGAACTTTGAAAAAATGAAGCTCAGTTTGACCATAAATGACAAAAAATTTTTAATGTTTTTTCTGAGTAATGAAAAACAGGAAGTTCATCTAGATGTTCATGACCCAGATATGGAAGGATTTACTTTCTCAATGAAGGACAGGGACATATTGCCACTACAAAATGATCAAGCTTCTTAGAATCAAAACCAGCAAGAGAATTCAGGAGTAAAGAAGAATGGTGAGACAAAACGAGGAAGCCACTTATTGCCTAATTTGAAACATCAACAAATCAGAACAAGAGGGACATGGAAAGAAGGCATACACATATATTACTCATTAAAACAGGAAGTTAGAGCAAAATGGGTATGGAGACCAAAAAATGCTTCAAAATGTTGGTCTGGGAAGCATGGATGTTTGGATGACATAAGGACAATTGCAGTTAAACATTATTGGGTAAAAAAATCAGAATTATGTCAATGGCAGAAAGATCATCCACATTTGACCTATCTTCAGAATTTCAGAACAGAATATTATAAAAAAAAAAAAAAACACAGAAGGATGACAAAAGTATTTTTCTTTTTCCCCTTAAAAGAGAATTAGGAGGGGAAGAAAAGGAGGACAGAGCAGAAAAAAAAAAAAGGGGTTAAGAAAAACTGGACACAGTGTGTATTTTATTTTTTTTTTAATTTTATAAAACACAAAGCAAGATATAGGGAGGAGGAAAGTAAATTATTATGGAAAATTTGTATTATTTTGTTTCAATTTTCTATGATCATCTTTTGATTTCTATTTTTTCTGAAGTTGTTTTTTCATTAATCATTGTTTCCATCATTTCTTTCTTCAAGCACATTAGACATCTTGCTACACCTATAATGATCACTTTAATTGAGTCTTTTGAAGAAGCAAAATTCATTTGGAAGACTTTCTTTCTTTATTCTCATGGCAAGAATATTCCAAAAGGAAACATTATTTTTTTTTATTTTTGTGACTTATGTGGGTAGAGTTTTTCTTTGTGTATTTTATTTTCCTCAGAAAATGGTGAATACAAAGGAGTTGCCAATTCATGACTTCAAGGCAGAATCAATTATGCTATCAAGAGGACATTGGTTTTTGGACAGTGAAACTGTGGAGGAACAAGTGGACCTGGAGTCAGATGATGAGCCAGAAATTCCAGAGGATGAGAAGGTGGTGAAGGAACTTAAGGAGACCCTAAACATCATTGGCCAACACATATTTACAGTGGGAGTAGAAGGATACAAGTATACAATGTTGTGCCAGGAGTTCTATAGGTTCCAAAGAGTGGCAGTTAATATGAAAAGATGGAAGGCAGTAGGGCTGCACAGAATATTGGAGGAGCCTATCTTTTTCATTGACTTTGAGAGGGTATCACAGGTAATGAACAGTTTGACAGAAATAGGAAGAGGAAATGATGCCTATTTCAGATGCAAAGTCAAAAACAAGGATAACCAGGAAGTAGGTATCACTATCAAGGGGGAACATATCAGAGCATCACTGCAATTCTACACAATGGGAACCAAACTTGACCCGAGCTTTGTCAAAAAGAATAAGGAAACTTACACAGGATATGTAAAATTCACAGATTTCAAAGGAAGGGAGAATGAGGAATATGCTGTAAGGATGTTTTTACAGTATTTTTGTTTTCCAAAACTACCAAGATACACAATACCACATAAGTCAAAGACATTATTGATGTTCAACAACAAGGACAGAACCAAACCTTTTGGAGTAATGGATGTCTCACCATACATCCACGAACAGCTAAAGGAAGCAGCAAAACACTGGGAACGGAAGAAGTTCATGAATGGGGCCCAGTTCTTAACAAGAATCATTTATCATGTTCTAGGGATGGAAGATCAACTGAAATTGGCTCCAGAAGCACAATATTTCAGGAATCTTATGGCTGGAATCAAGAGTTCTCCAAGGAAAATGACTGAAAGAGAAACAGAAGGACAAACCCGCATGAGGGGAACAGGTATGAAAAGGAAGATGATATCTGAGGAAGTAATTCCTGTAAAGAAAAGAAGGTTGGACCCAAGGAAGGTGGAACTAGAAATGGAGGAAGCCACAAAAGAGGAACATGAGGAGGCACAGAAGCAGGTTCAAGCCTCTAGTGAACCACATCCACCCCAAACAAGCAAAGAGCAATTATACACCTATCTAACCCAAGGGAATAACAAGAGAGCTATGTATGAAGCACAATACCAGAAAATGCTGGAAGACTATTCATGCAAAGCTACAGACTGGGTTCAGGAGGAGGTGGAGCACTATGAAGCACTCCATGATCAAATGATGACAGCGGAAACTGAGGAAGTGTTTGTCAGGAAAGAAGTGGAGTTGTTAGCTTATTTTTAGGAATTACAAGGACCTCCAGAAACCAGAACCACTGTTGTGGTAAAAAAGAAGGTTCCAAGGAAACCAGTACAAAAGAAGAAATTGACCAAGAAGGGAAAGGGTAAATCCATAGCTGAAACTATTATCAAAGAGAGGGAGGAAGTAGTCATGGAAGAAACACAGAAGCCATCCATTGTGGAAGAAGTATCAAGACCCACAGAACCAGAAAAAGGAGGACCTTCACACTTCTCATCTGATTCTGAGAGTGATATTGAGAGTTTCCTGTTAAAGAGTTTAAATTTATCAACACCAAATACTCCTAATATCATCATACAGACCTCTGAGAAACAAAAGACACCTGAAGAATTGAAGAAGAAGTCTCAGGAGGAACCAATTCAGGAACAGGCAGAAAAAAAGCTCAGTCTGGAAGATGAAAGAAGGATAATGAAGGGAAAAGCAGTAATGATAGAACAAGCAAGTGAAATAAGAGAAGAAGTCAGTTATGGGAGGGTGCACACAGGAATAAAACCCATATGGACAAAACCATCACACTTCAAATTGGATGAAAAGCTAGAAGAGTTGACAAAGGAGATACAGAAGAGTAGTTCATTTAAAGAACAGAAGGATGTGAATAAGGATCAAGAAATAAAGAAGATAGAAATAGGAAAGAGTGCTCCAAAGGTCACAGGGAGAGTTGTGGAAGAAGAGATCATTCAAAGTATAAAGGATGATTACATGATATAAAAAGTAGTGAGGAATTTACAACTAAGGATGATCAAGAACAAGAGGAAGGAGCAGACATCATGGACATTGATGAACAGGAGGAAGGATACAAAGAAGATACAGGCAATGATCAGGTCAAAAATTTAGAAATAGCTAAAATAGTTTTAGCACAGGAAAAGGAGAAACAGGAGGAACAAGCAGGTGAATGTCAGGGAAATTTTGGTGAAGAAAATGAATACAATTTTCTCCAGGAAACTCTAAGCCAGGAGAAGGAGATGCAAACAAAGGAAGGATATCTTTCTAAAGAGACTCAACAGGTGTTGGAGAAAGAAAAGGTACAAGAAATAAAACTTATTTCAGATGTTTTGGAGCAAAAGAGTTCAGGTGTTCAAGAAGACATGGTAGATTTAGAAGCATTGGACACTCAGCCAAGCCATGAAGAAAAGAAGGCTAAAATTATAGAATATGAAGGAGAAGAGGAAGAGGAGAGTGAATGCAAAGAGGACAAACAGCTAGAAACCAAACAAATAGCAATAGAAGGAGGACTGGAAAGAATCCCAAAGAGTATTAGATCAGCATGTCAACTCATTATGAATAATATTGAACAGTTCAGACCCTCAAGCCAAAATATGATCATTTCAGGGATGGTAGCAGAGTCAGAATTTGAAAAAGACAGTATGGTTATTAAAGAGCATAAAAGGGAAAAGGAGCATATGGCAGAGCAACTAAGGAAGGTGCAAGAGAAGAATGAAGAGTTTTCCAGTAAAATAATTGCTTTGGAAGAGCTAGAAGTACAGAAGCAAAACAAGATTCAATACTTGGAAGAGAAGAGTATGCAACTAACAGAGCAGAACGATAAATTGGAAAAAGAATTAAGAACGATTAAGGGGAGATATAGAACTCTACAAACTTCCTATCAGATTCTGACTAAAGCTAATGAAGAAATCAATAAGCTACTATTGGAGGAAGGGCAATTGAAGGAGGAAAGTCAGACAGTCCAGATGACAGAGGGAGAAAAGGAAGGATTACTCAACGAGAATCAGGAATTACAAAGAGAATTGAAAGAAGACAAAGAATTAGAAAGGCAGGTTAGTACACATGCTACTACATCTATGAGAGGCTATAATAAGCTACACTTGGATATGGAAAAGGAAAGAAATGAGTGGCAGACGAAGAGGGAAAAGGAATGGAATGAGTGGAAAAAAGAAAGAGAATTATGGGCACAACAGAATGGGAGTCTGATGTTGACTATA
>CM035415.1:101753523-101771023 GCA_020310875.1 Ceratopteris richardii
TTTGAATCACTTGATTTGGTTCAGTAGATCCTGAGATATGCTCCTTTGAAGTTGACAGACTTGGAGATGATGACTCAGAGAAACCAGAGATGATGAATGTAAAGATATGTATTAATTTACATTGATGTACATTCCCAATGGCATGATAATCATGGCAAATGGTACTCAGAGATGTAAGCTATGAAGTAGCACTCACACACTCAATGATCACAGATGTTGGCCTCGGGAATGATGAAGGACACCCGCGACTTTTTCCTTGTAGTTTTTATAGATTTGAGTTGAATTCAAAATTCAAAACTCCTAGAATCTTTCACCTAAAAAGTTGATTGATATATTCCCTCAATCAATCAATCCTCTTTCCCACGACTTAAACAAGTAGGTGTGATTACATAAGATTCCAAGTGATTTAGAGTTTTACAAGAAGTAAAATGATAAGAACTTGTAAGTATGAGTTCTTATGGTTCTTCTCACATATTGAGTCTTCAAGAATAAATCCAAGCCAAGTATGAATGCTTGATTTGTACCACATCTTCAAGAGTTCCAAGCCAATCTTCCAAGGGTCCAAGCGAATGTGTGAGGGTTTGAAATGCACCAACAGCTCCCCCTCAAGCCAAGCACTTTGGCTCAAGTCTTCAACTTCATTCTTCAATTACATCCTGCAATCCAATCATGGATTTGAATCTGCATAGCTTGTTCCCATCCAATGCTTTAGTGAGTAAATTTGTACATTGCATATTAGTAGACACATAAATCAATTGAATGTCTTTACTAAGCAACTTCTCTCTCACATAGTGGTAATGAACCTCTATGTGTTTTGTTCTAGCATGATATATTGGATTAGCTGCAAGGTGAAGAGAGCTAGTGTTATCTCCAAAGATAATTGGAGGTCTAGAGTATAGACCTAACTCTGTATACAAGAGCTTTAACCAGATAGCTTCTTGAGTAGCATTGGCAAGCCCTCTATACTCTCCTTCAGTGGATGACAATGCCACTGTAGGTTGCTTCTTGGATGACCAAGAAATAGGTTTATCTCCTGCAAAACAAATATATCCTGATGTGCTCCTCCTATCATCCTTGCATCCTGCCCAATCTGCATCTGATTATACTTTAAGATCAATATCTGATGTGTATGGAAAATACAAACCATGACTTTGAGTTCCTTTCAGGTACTTCAAGATTTTCTTTGCTGCCTCTAGGTGAGGTACCCTTGGTTTGTGCATGAATTGACTAAGCACACTAACTCCATATGCTATGTCAATTCTTGTCAAGGTAGCATAGTTCAAACTGCCTACCATACATTGGTATCCTGTAATGTCTTGGACTTCATCTCCTTCATGAGCACTTAGCTTATGGTTGACCTCCATTGGAGTAGTTGAGACTTTAGCATCCTGCAAACCAAACTTCTTGACCATATCCTGTACATACTTCTTTTGAGTGATATATATACCTGAGTTGGTGTAGACTAACTCAAGACCTAAGAAGTACTTCAATAATCCAAGATCATTAATCTTGAACTCTTTCATCATCTGTCCTTTGATGTGTCTAATCCCATTGACATCATTGCCTGTAATGATGATATCATCAACATAAACACACAAGTAGATTACCTCTGTACTACTTCTCTTTATGAATAGAGAAGTGTCTGCTTTACTCATCACAAATCCTTGATCTTGGAGGTAGGTTGTCAACCTGTAATTCCATGCTCTAGGTGCCTGCTTCAAACCATATAGAGCCTTCTTCAATTTACAAACATAATTTACCTTATTGGGATCTTCATAGCCAGGTGGTTGTGACATGTAGACTTCTTCAGATATCCATCCATTCAAGAAAGCATTCTTGACATCTAATTGGTACATGTTCCAATTCTTGGATGCAGCTACACTCACCAATATTCTGATAGTTGGCATCTTAGCCACAAGAGAAAATGTCTCCTCATAATCAATGCCTTGGGTTTGTGCAAAACCCTTGGCTACCAACCTAGCTTTGTACCTGTTTATTGTTCCATCTGAATTCCTCTTTAGCTTGTAGATCCATCTGGATCCTATCACCTTCATAGAGTCCTTCTTGGGTACCAAGTCCCAAGTATCACTCTCTTTGAGAGCTTCCATCTCTTCATCCATGGCTTCTTTCCATTCTGGTTTGGTAATTGCTTCTTCATAGGTACCTGGTTCTTCATTCAACAAGTCCTTTGCAAGGTATACAGAATGTTTAGTTACAAGTGATGTGTCATACCCAAATCTGATAGGCTTCTTCTTTTCTCTCTGAGATCTCCTTATTGCTTGAGTTGAGGATTCTGGTTTATCTTCTAGTTGCTTCATCTTCATCTTCCCTTTGGATTTCCAAGCCTTGAACTCCTCAAGATTTATTGTATCATCATCATCTGAGCTTGATTCATCTTTTTGGATTGATTCCTCCTTGGTGAGCTTTGGGAAATCTTCTTCCATATCATAGGGTAGACTAACCTTCCTGCATTCATTCTCATACCATGAGTCATTCTCATCAAAGATGACATCTCTGCTTACCTTGAATCCTTTGTTTGTTGGGTTGTAGAATCTGTATCCCTTTTGGTTCAAATCATAACCAATGAAGATACATTTTTCAGCCTTGGGGTCTAGCTTTCCCCTTACTTGTGAGGGAATATGCACATATGCTACACAACCAAAGATTTTGCAATGATCCAGAGAAGGTCTCTTACCATGCCAAGCTTCATATGGTGTCATGCCATCAAGTGATTTGGATGGCAACCTATTTATGAGATAGGTGGCAGTAGATACACTCTCTGCCCAAAGATAATTTGGCAACTTCTTTTCATTAAGCATAGACCTAGTTGTTTCTACTATGAGTCTATTCCTTCTTTCTGTTAAAAATAAAGAAGTAAGCTCGTATATATTTTTGCAAAAAGGATTTTCTTCAAGTAGAAGGAAAATACAAAAATGAAAAATAGAAGCATTTACTTCAGCAAGTAGTGGAGGCCAAAAGAGAATCATTCAAAACAGAATCAAATCCAAAATCTGAATTGTAAGAGTGGCTGTCCAAAGTAGTGGAGAAATGATGGAGAAGAGCTCTCAAACTCATCATGAGAGTTTTTGGTCACTTGGCTATAAAAGAAGCAAGGGAGGACACTCAATGGGAGAGCAAGAAGGCGTGGAAGCCCCCTTGTATCTACTTCATTTGGTTTGAGTCATTTCGTTCAGTTCATTCTCATAGAGTGTGTCCAGCCGCACACCCATTTTTGGGTAGTCTACTTGTGAGAGTCATATCTCTCAACATATGTATCCAAGTTTAGTGTTTAAACATTCGTTGGAAAGCTTATCTTGATTACTTCCTCTTTCTAGAACAGTTTTATGAAATTCTTTATGCTCTCTGAGTTATTCAGGTTTTAGTGAAGTCCAGTTTTCAGCTGTGTCCAGCCGCACACCCATTTTTGGGTAGTCTACTTGTGAGAGTCATATCTCTCAACATATGTATCCAAATTTAGTGTTTAAACATTCGTTGGAAAGCTTATCTTGAGTACTTCCTCTGTCTAGAACAGTTTTATGAAATTCTTTATGCTCTCTAAGTTATTCAGGTTTTAGTGAAGTCCAGTTTTCAGCCTAACTGAGTGGACAGGTAGTCTATTTTGAATCAAATAGTTGACAACTCAAATATTCTCCAAATTGAGTGTTTAATATCTCATTTGAAAGCTCTAGGTGTCTAGTTTGAGTGACCAAAGTTTCAAGTTCATTGAATATTTCAGTTGGTACCAGTTTGTATTTGAAGGTTCTGCTGTTGGCAAGAGTCTTCATCCTGAGAAGGTCTTCTACACTTTCCGCTGCGATTAGGAGAGGAATTCTCCAACATTTGGTATCAGAGCCTTGGAGTTTGAAGAGGCAAAGCATTGGAACTAAACTGAAGCAAAGGGAAAGCTACAAATCAAGGGGGAGCTTCGTGAATTCAAGAGAGAGCACCACAACATACTTGAGGTAAACTTCAATCTTGGAAGTTTTCAATGGCTGATTTAGGACAACAAGTTGAGAAGTTAGACAAAGACAATTTTCAGTCTTGGAGGTATAGAATGATAAATTACCTTAAAGGTAAAGGTTTATGGGGTTTAGTTATTGGAGATGATCCACAACCGGTAGACCTTGAAGATCCCAACATTACTCCGGCACAAAGGAGACAATTTGCTGATTGGGAAGAGAGGAATCGAAGGGTGATGTTCCTCATCTCACAAGTTATTTCTAACACTATGATTGGTCATGTGCAAAGCTTAGAAACAGCCAAAGAAGTTTGGGAAGCATTGGAGAAGGTGTATGCTACCTCAACAAGGTCTCGGAGGATGCAACTCAAGAACGAGCTCAACAACATGAAGAAAAGCTCAAACCAAAGCATTAGTGAGTATACATTGAGGATTAAGGAGCTTCGAGATCAACTAGCATCAGTTGGATGCAAGATAGAAGAGGAAGACATCGTCCAAACAGCCCTCAATGGCTTGAGGAGTGAAGAAAAGTGGAAGCCCCTCATCACAAACATCCTTTATAGAGATCCTCTACCAACATTCGACGAAATTATACCAAATCTTGTGGCTGAAGAGGTTGCTCAACAAGGAGAAGGCAACAAAGGTAAGGACAGCCATAGTCAAATGTTATATGCAGGAAGAGGTAGAGGAAGAAACTCAAGAGGAGGCTCGAGAGGAAGAGGAAGAAGCTACAACAATACAAATTTCAGCCAACACAACTCGGACGACAACAAGGACAACTCAAATGACAACACACATGGAAGAGGTCGAGGAAGAAATAGAGGAAGAGGTCGAGGTTCATACAATCCTCATAAAGGTATAACATGTTATCATTGTGGTAAACTAGGACATTATGCAAATGATTGTTGGCAAAAGAATGGAAGGCTGAATGGAGGCAACCAAAGGAGCCAAAATAACTATGCGAGTACATCAAGTGAAGGAGACAAGCAAACCATGCTTGCCATGAAGCATGACTACAACAACTCGAGAAGTGATGACCAAAAATGGTTCATAGATTCAGGTTGCAGCAACCATATGACATGCCAAGGAGATTTGTTCACAAAGCTACAAGCTCCAAGTGGAAAAGGATGTGTAGAGACCGGCGATGAAACTCAACACGCAATTGAGCATGTTGGAGATATCAAGCTTGGAGACAAGAAGGTATTGGCTGATGTTCTTCATGTTCCTACTATTGCAAAGAATTTGATTTCAGTAGGACAAATGGTAGAGAAAGGATATCATGTTATCTTCAATGAAAAAGGCTGCTTTATAAAGAATCCAAAAGAAGGATTCAAGGTCATTGCTCAAGGAAGGAAAGAAGGAAGGATGTTCACTTTGGACATTCAACAACCGCATGGAAAGGTGATGTATATTCAGTTTGGAAACAAGAGGATAGCTGAAATCGATTTGTGGCACAAAAGGTTTGGACATATCAACATTCCCAAGCTCAAGGACATGAGCAACCATGAAGTGGTAAGAGGTCTTCCAAGATTCAATGATGCCGGACTACATGAGTTTTGTGAAGCATGCCAACTAGGAAAGCAAACTCGACAACCATTCAAGAAAAGCAACTATGTGGCAAGGAATGTCCTCGACTTGATACACACGGATGTATGGGGACCATCACAACAACCATCAGTGGCTGGTAATAAATATTTTGTCACTTTTATTGATGATCATTCAAGGAAAGTATGGATGTTTTGCATAAAACAAAAATCAGATGTGTTCTCCATGTTCAAGAGATTTAAAGCACAGGTAGAAAAGGAAACAGGACGCTACATAAAGACCTTGAGGTCCGATGGAGGAGGAGAATATTTCTCCAAAGAATTTTCAGACTTTCTTTATGAAAATGGAATCAAGAGACAATTTACATGTAGGTACACACCTCAACAAAATGGAATAGCTGAAAGGAAAAATCGACATATCACAGAAGTTGCAAGATGCATGCTCAACGAGATGAAGATGCCACTAAACTATTGGGCTGAAGCAACTAGTACGGCCGTTTATTTGATGAACAAGTGCACAACGGCTGGAGTGCATAATCTAACTCCCGAGGAGGTTTATTCCGGTAAGAAGCCTGACCTTACACATCTCAAAGTTTTTGGATGTGTGTGTTATGTTCACATCCCTCAAGAACTAAGGACAAAGATGGAGGCAAAGTCCGAAAAATGTATTTTTATTGGATATTCATCGGAGCAAAAGGGATATAGGTGCTACAATCCGGTGACAAAGGAGCTACGAGTCTCACCAGATGTGGTATTTGATGAGCTAAGACCATGGTTTGGAGACAAAGGGAAAGAGAAGACTCTTGAAGAAGATTGCGAAGATGATGAAGGTGCTGTCCAAGAAGAATTTCAGCAAACAAGCACTCAAATGTCAGGTCCAGAAGCTTCTTCATCACTTGGAGAAAGCTCAACATGGAAGGGGAGGCTAAGGAGTCATTCCTCATCACCAACATCAGCTTATGAAAGATCTAAAGCCGAAAGTGCTGCCCAAAATAGTGATTCAAATACAAGTGAAGAAGAGTATGAAGAGGTGATCACACCGAAGGTAAAGTTGAACCGATTGAAGAAGCAATGTTCAAAAGGAAATGAAAGGAGGTCTTCAAGAGCAAGGTATCCAATTGAAAGGCTTAGCTATGATAGTTTTATTGCAAAACATTTTGCATATATGACACAGATGGTCAAAGATAAAGAACCGGATGCATATGAAGAAGCATGTACACAAAAAGAATGGCAAGAAGCTATGAAAGAAGAGATGAAAGCTCTCAAGGACAATCACACATGGGAGCTAGTTCCAAAGGCTGAAGGTATGAAGATTGTTCCAAATAAATGGGTGTTTAAAATAAAGAGAAATGCTGACGGCTCTCTAGCAAGGCATAAAGCTAGACTAGTAGCAAAAGGATTCAAGCAAACTCACGGCATCGATTATGAAGAGACTTTCAGCCCGGTTGCAAAGATGGGAACAATTAGAACCTTGATTGGAGTGAGTGCAGCAAGGAGATGGCCATTGTACCAACTCGACATAAAAAATGCTTTTCTCAATGGTGAACTTCAAGAAGAGGTATACATGAGTCAACCGATTGGATTTGAAGACAAAAAGCATCCAAATTTTGTTTGTAGATTGAAGAAAGCTTTGTATGGGCTGAAGCAAGCACCACGTGCTTGGAATCAAAGATTGGTCGAGTACCTCACAAGGTGTGGGTATAGTCCAAGTAATGCAGATCCCTCTCTCTACATGAAGAAAGAAGAAGGCAAGCAGGTATATATTTGCATATACGTTGATGATCTCATCATAACAGGAAGTAATGTTACAGGAATACAAGAGATCAAAAGGAAACTCGGTAAGGAGTTTAAAATTTCAGATCTTGGTGAGCTGAAATACTTTTTAGGCATTGAGATAGTCTATGGGAAAGATGGCATTTACTTAATGGAAAGAAAGTACCTATTGGATGTTCTTTTCAGATTTGGAATGAGTGAATGCAAACCACTCACTCAACCTATGGACACAAATGTGAAGCTATGCTCAAATGATGGAGAGAAGTTACATGATGTAACTACATACAGGAGTATTATAGGTTCATTGATCTATGCTACGATCACAAGACTAGATTTGTGTTATATTGTTGGAGTTCTTTCTCAATTTATGCAAGCTCCAACAAGTGAACATTTAAATTCAGCCAAACGAGTGCTAAGATATGTGAAGCACACTGTCAATCATGCATTGTTTTATAGATATGATGAAGAATTGTAGGTAAAGGGCTTCAGTGATGCTGATTGGGCTGGTTCCAAGGAGGATAGAAGATCCACTTCAGGTTATGTGTTCATGATAGGTAGCAAACCTATCACATGGAGCTCAAAGAAGCAACCTACTGTTGCACTATCATCTACAGAAGCTGAATATAGAGGTTTAGCCTTTGCAACTTGTGAAGCTATGTGGATTAAGAAGCTCTTGGCTGATCTTGATGTGCAGGTGGAGACCATTCCAATTTATGGTGACAACATGTCAAGCATTCACTTGACAAACAATCCAATGTTTCATGCACGAAGCAAGCACATAGAAGTGCATTATCATTATGTTCGAGAAAAAGTTTTGAGCAAGGATGTGGATATAAAGTTCATTGGAACTAATGACCAGGTTGCAGACATGCTTACAAAGTCCCTCGATGCTTCTAAGCTCAAGAGGTTCAAGGACGACATCAACTTACAAGATATGGTTGAAGGTGCAAGCTCACATGTGAGCTTGAGGGGGAGTGTTAAAAATAAAGAAGTAAGCTCGTATATATTTTTGCAAAAAGGATTTTCTTCAAGTAGAAGGAAAATACAAAAATGAAAAATAGAAGCATTTACTTCAGCAAGTAGTGGAGGCCAAAAGAGAATCATTCAAAAGAGAATCAAATCCAAAATCTGAATTGTAAGAGGAGTGGCTGTCCAAAGTAGTGGAGAAATCATGAGAGTTTTTGGTCACTTGGCTATAAAAGAAGCAAGCGAGGACACTCAATGGGAGAGCAAGAAGGCGTGGAAGCCCCCTTGTATCTACTTCATTTGGTTTGAGTCATTTCGTTCAGTTCACTCTCATAGAGTGTGTCCAGCCGCACACCCATTTTTGGGTAGTCTACTTGTGAGAGTCATATCTCTCAACATATGTATCCAAATTTAGTGTTTAAACATTCGTTGGAAAGCTTATCTTGAGTACTTCCTCTTTCTATAACAGCTTTATGAAATTCTTTATGCTCTCTGAGTTATTCAGGTTTTAGTGAAGTCCAGTTTTTAGCTGTGTCCAGCCGCACACCCATTTTTGGGTAGTCTACTTGTGAGAGTCATATCTCTCAACATATGTATCCAAATTTAGTGTTTAAACATTCGTTGGAAAGCTTATCTTGAGTACTTCCTCTGTCTAGAACAGTTTTATGAAATTCTTTATGCTCTATGAGTTATTCAGGTTTTAGTGAAGTCCAGTTTTCAGCCTAACTGAGTGGACAGGTAGTCTGTTTTGAATCAAATAGTTGACAACCCAAATCTACTCCAAATTGAGTGTTTGATATCTCATTTGAAAGCTCTAGGTGTCTAGTTTGAGTGACCAAAGTTTCAAGTTCATTGAATATTTCAGTTGGTACCAGTTTTTATTTGAAGGTTCTGCTGTTGGCAAGAGTCTTCATCCTGAGCAGGTCTTCTACACTTTCCGCTGCGATTAGGAGAGGAATTCTCCAACACTTTCAGCTACCCTATTTTGTTCAGGTGAGTACCTTGTAGTAATCTCCCTTTTGATGCCTCTTTCCTGCAAGAAATCTTCAAACTCATTGGAGAAGTACTCTCCTCCACCATCTGACCTTAGCCTCTTCAAGCTTCTTCCTGTTTGATTTTCAACAAGTGCAAGATACCTTTTGAAACAATTAAACACTTCATCTTTATGCTTCATAAAGTATAAAATGGTCCATCTGCTATATTCATCAATGAAGGACACATAATACCTTGAGCCTGAAATGGAAGGGTCCTTGCTAGGTCCCCAAACATCTGTGTGTACCAAGTCTAGGTAGTCTTCATGCATGAAACCTTTCCTTGAATATGGCAACCTGTGAGACTTACCAAACTGACATGCTCCACACTTATAAATCATGTGTTGCTTGGACACATTAGGTATCCCAAGCACACATTGATCCCTGCACATTTGCTTTAGAGTTCTTTCACCTATGTGACCTAATCTCTTGTGCCATATCTCTAACTCTGAAAGTGTTTGATCCTTGTAATTATATAAGGCAATGTTCTTGGTGTCTTCTAGCTCAAAAGTGTTGGTACAAGTCAAGCCTTCACATTTGGCTTGGACATCTACTTTGAAGACTCTATAGGAAGCAAGGAGCATAGGAACACTAGCTTATGAGTTATTACTCTTTTACCCATTGTAAAAGTCTATATAACTTGGCGCAGTATGCAATCACGCCTAATTGATTGAAAGTTGCGGAAAAGGTTGTTGATTGATTGAGAGAATATCTCAATCAACTTTTTTTAGGTGAAAGATTTTAGGAGATTGATTTGAATTCTAATTCAAGCTCTCACTCAACTCCTATAAAAACTACAAATCAAAAGTCGCAGTTGGTTCTTCACTCATCCCGAGGCGTTACTGTATCAATCATTGAGTGTGTGAGGTATACTCTATAGCCTACACCTCTGAGTACCATTGAGCTATGTTTATCATGTCAGTAGGAATGTACATTTACATGATCTAATACAAATATTTATATTCATCATCTCTGTTATTCTCTGAGTGTATCACTTCAACTACTGTCAACTTCAAAGAAGACATATCTCAGTGCCTACTGAACTAAATCAAGTGATTCAAAGCTTGATAGATTCAACTCAAAGCATACCTCAAGCATACAAAGTTTGAAGCAACTTGGTTCAGCCAATTTCGAGAAATCATGGTCGAAGTGCTTACTGTTGTAGTTCTTACAATAAATGAGTAATTTCCGGTAGAAGAACGAAGTAGATCTCGCAGAGTAATGCAAAGCTTTGTATGAGAGATAGCTTAATCTATAGCTAAACATCTCTACTTTTAGTTGATCAATCTTTCCGGTGAAAAAGATATCTATACACAGCACAAAGTCTGACCGGAAAGAGGCTGTCTGAACGAAAGGAGTTTTTTCTTAAACTTCAGTAAGAGTTCAGTAACTTAAGAAAGTTCACGTGTCACTTCCTTACTTCATGTATGTTCACTTGAAGTAATTATAAACAGAATTGAAGTTCATTCCGGTATAATTCCGGTATGATTACGGTGTCAGTCCAGTGGCAGTCAGGTGAAATTTCGGTGAAATTTTTCCAGTAAAGTTAGAGCACATTATAAGCTATTGATTGATTACAGAGAATTTCTGAATCACTCTAACTTAGTTCTTCCTGACGTGGCGGTTTCCGCAAGGCATAGTCTTCGTCACGATATCAAGGAGTAGAATTGGAGAAAAGGATCAAGAGGGCTGGTACAAAGCAGGATTAGCAGTACCAACTCTATCTTCTGAGTGCATCCAACCATCTCTCCCAACAGTGGTATCAGAGCAAATAAGGTAAACATGGGAGATGGTTTTCCCTCATTCATTGACAAATTGGACAGGAACAATTACCAGGCTTGGTCTCTAAGGATGAAGACCTATCTACAAGGAAGAAGCTTGTTTGGATTCATATCAGGAGATGAGGAATTGCCCTCATTCAAAGCTAGAGGACTACCCACCAAGGATGAACAAGAGAAGCTCAACCAATGGTGTGCAAAAGATGCTTTGGCAAGGTCTTACCTTCTAAACTCTATATCTGATTTTCTTTTACCTCATGTAAGGAATTGTAAGACTTCCCAAGAGACTTGGGAAACCTTGTCAAACTATTTTTCTTCCAACACAAGGGCCAGGAAGAATCAACTATGGATTGAATTCACAACCCTTAGGAAGCAGCCCAAGCAACCAGTCTCAGAGTATGTGACTAAGATTAAAGATGTGGCAGACCAATTAGCAAGCATTGGAGAGGAGATTGAAGAGGAGCAAATAGTCAGGCAAGTAACAAATGGACTCAAGGCAGATGATAAGTGGGAAAGTTTCACCACTGCAATGGACCTCTATGTGGACATGCATACCCCAGATCTCACAACACTCATGGGCCAACTATTTACACATGAAGCAAAGTTTACAAAGACAGAAGATCAATCAAAAGGTAACAACCCCTCTGCTCTCTATACTGATAAGAAAGTTAAAGATAAAGGTAAAGGGAAGAAACAGGATGAAGAAGGCTCTACCTCCCAAGCTAATTATGCAGGGAGAGGTAGATCATCTAGAGGAAGAGGCAGAGGAGGTAAGTCAGGTAGGGGGAGACCCTACAACTCATCACCATGCAACATTTGTGGATTGTCCAATCATACCACAGATGAATGCTACAAGAACTACAAGAATCAGAGAGGAAGAGGCTACTCAAGAGGTGGATACTCTCAAGGGAGAGGCAGATTCAACCAACATCAAAGCTACACTGGATACAACAATCAGTACAACAACAACTACAATCACAACCACAATGGTAACTACCAAGGTGGATTCAGAAACAGAAGGGATTACAACAATTACACAGAGGAGCAAGATGACTCCCTATTGATCATGAATATGACCTCCAAGGCAGATACAAATGATGATCATTTATTTTATATTGACTCAGGATGTTCTAACCATGTAGCTGGCAATGTGGCACTACTTTCTGATTTGGAAGAACCCAAGGGCAAACATCAGGTACAAACAGGTGATGATACTAAACACTCTGTTGTAAAGATTGGAAATGTGAAGACATGTGATGGTAACCAGAACCTATTGAGCAGGGTACTCTATGTACCAACCATCACCAAGAATCTAATGAGTGTTGGTCAGATTGTGGAGAAAGGTTTGCAGGTCAGATTCACACAACATGGAGCATATGTGGAGGACCCAAGACATGGATTCAGAAGGATAGCCAAGGGAGATAAATCAGGTAGATTGTTTACTTTTGAGCTAGAAGACACCAAGAATATTGCTTTGTATAATTACAAGGATCAAACACTTTCAGAATTAGAGATATGGCACAAGAGATTAGGTCACATAGGTGAAAGAACTCTAAAGCAAATGTGCAGGGATCAATGTGTGCTTGGGATACCTAATGTGTCCAAGCAACACATGATTTATAAGTGTGGAGCATGTCAGTTTGGTAAGTCTCACAGATTGCCATATTCAAGAAAAGGTTTCATGCATGAAGACTACCTAGACTTGGTACACACAGATGTTTGGGGACCTAGCAAGGACCCTTCCATTTCAGGATCAAGGTATTATGTGTCCTTCATTGATGACTATAGCAGATGGACTGTCTTATACTTTATGAAACATAAAGATGAAGTGTTTAATTGTTTCAAGAAGTATCTTGCATTGGTTGAAAACCAAACAGGAAGAAACTTGAAAAGGCTAAGGTCAGATGGAGGAGGAGAATACTTCTCAAATGAGTTTGAAGACTTCTTGCAAGAAAGAGGCATCAAGAGGGAGATAACCACAAGGTACTCACCTGAACAAAACGGGGTAGTTGAAAGAAGAAATAGACTCATTGTAGAAACAGCAAGGTCTATGCTTAATGAAAAGAAGCTACCAAATTATCTTTGGGCAGAGAGTGTATCTACTGCCACCTATCTCATAAATAGGTTGCCATCCAAATCACTTGATGGCATGACACCATATGAAGCTTGGCATGGTAAGAGACCATCTCTGGATCATTGTAAAATCTTTGGTTGTGTAGCATATGTGCATATTCCCTCACAGGTAAGGGGAAAGCTAGACCCTAAAGCCGAAAAATGTATCTTCATAGGTTATGATTTGAACCAAAAGGGATACAGGTTCTACAACCCAACAAACAAAGGCTTCAAGATAAGCAGAGATGTCATCTTTGATGAGAATGACTCATGGTATGAGAATGAATGCAGGAAGGTTAGTCTACCCTATGATATGGAAGAAGATTTCCCAAAGCTTACCAAGAAGGAACCAATCCAGAAAGAAGACTCAAGCTCAGATGATGATGATACAATTAACCTTGAGGAATTCAAGGCATGGAAGTCCAAAGGAAAGATGAAAATGAAGAAGCTAGAGGATACACCAGAATCCTCAACTCAAGCAATGAGGAGATCTCAGAGAGAAAAGAAGAAGCCTATCAGATTTGGGTATGACACTTCTCTTGTAACTAAGCATTCTGTATATCTTGCAAAAGATTTGTTGAATGAAGAACCAGGTACATACGAAGAGGAAATCACCAAACCAGAATGGAAAGGAGCTATGGATGAAGAAATAGAAGCTCTCAAGGAAAGTGATACTTGGGACTTGGTACCCAAGAAGGACTCTATGAAGGTGATAGGATCCAGATGGATCTACAAATTAAAGAAGAATTCAGATGGAACAGTAAATAGGTACAAAGCTAGGTTGGTAGCCAAGGGTTTTGCACAAAACCAAGGCATTGATTATGAGGAGACATTTTCTCCTGTGGCCAAGATGCCAACTATCAGAATATTGGTGAGTGTAGCTGCATCCAAAAATTGGAACATGTACCAATTAGATGTCAAGAATGCTTTCTTGAATGGATGGATATCTGAAGAAGTCTACATGTCACAACCACCTGGCTATGAAGACCCCAAGAAGGTAAACTATGTCTGTAAATTGAAGAAGGCTCTATATGGTTTGAAGCAGGCACCCAGAGCATGGAATTACAGGTTGACAACCTATCTCCAAGACCAAGGATTTGTGATGAGTAAAGCAGACACTTCTCTATTCATAAAGAGAAGTAGTACAGAAGTAATCTACTTGTGTGTTTATGTTGATGACATCATCATTACAGGCAATGATGTCAATGGAATTAGACACATCAAAGGACAGATGATGAAAGAATTCAAGATCAATGATCTTGGATTATTGAAGTACTTCTTAGGTCTTGAGTTCGTCTACACCAACTCAGGTATATATATCACTCAAAAGAAGTATGTACAGGATATGGTCAAGAAGTTTGGTTTACAGGATGCTAAAGTATCTACTACTCCAATGGAGGTCAACCATAAGCTAAGTGCTCATGAAGGGGAAGAAGTCCAAGACATCACAGGATATCAAAGTATGGTAGGTAGTTTGAACTATGCTACCTTGACAAGAATTGACATAGCATATGGAGTTAGTGTGCTAAGCCAATTCATGCACAAACCAAGGGTACCTCACCTAGAGGCAGCAAAGAAGATCTTGAAGTATTTGAAGGGAACTCAGAACCATGGTTTGTACTTTCCTTATACATCAGACATTGATATTAAAGTGTATTCAGATGCAGATTGGGCAGGATGCAAGGATGACAGGAGAAGCACATCAGGATACATATGTTTTGCAGGTGATAAACCTATTTCTTGGTCAGCCAAGAAACAACCTACAGTAGCTTTGTCATCTACTGAAGCAGAGTATAGAGGGCTAGCAAATGCTACTCAAGAAGCTATCTGGTTGAAGCTTTTGTACACAGAGTTAGGCTTATATACAAGACCACCAATTATCTTTGGAGATAATACAAGTTCTCTTCACCTTGCAGCAAATCCAATATATCATGCTAGAACAAAACACATAGAGGTTCATTACCACTATGTGAGAGAGAAGTTGCTTAGTAAAGACATTCAGCTGACTTATGTGTCCACTAATATGCAATGTGCAGATTTACTCACTAAAGCTTTGGATGGAAACAAGTTATGCAGATTTAAATCCATGATTGGATTACAGGATGTGATTGAAGAATGAAGATGAAGACTTGAGCCAAAATGTTTGGCTTGAGGGGGAGCTGTTGGTACAAGTCAAGCCTTCACATTTGGCTTGGACATCTACTTTGAAGACTCTATAGGAAGCAAGGAGCATAGGAACACTAGCTTATGAGTTATTACTCTTTTACCCATTGTAAAAGTCTATATAACTTGGCGCAGTATGCAATCACGCCTAATTGATTGAAAGTTGCAGAAAAGGTTGTTGATTGATTGAGAGAATATCTCAATCAACTTTTTTTAGGTGAAAGATTTTAGGAGATTGATTTGAATTCTAATTCAAGCTCTCACTCAACTCCTATAAAAACTACAAATCAAAAGTCGCAGTTGGTTCTTCACTCATCCCGAGGTGTTACTGTATCAATCATTGAGTGTGTGAGGTATACTCTATAGCCTACACCTCTGAGTACCATTGAGCTATGTTTATCATGTCAATGGGAATGTACATTTACATGATCTAATACAAATATTTATATTCATCATCTCTGTTATTCTCTGAGTGTATCACTTCAACTACTGTCAACTTCAAAGAAGACATATCTCAGTGCCTACTGAACTAAATCAAGTGATTCAAAGCTTGATAGATTCAACTCAAAGCATACCTCAAGCATACAAAGTTTGAAGCAACTTAGTTCAGCCAATTTCGAGAAATCATGGTCGAAGTGCTTACTGTTGTAGTTCTTACAGTAAATGAGTAATTTCTGGTAGAAGAATGAAGTAGATCTCGCAGAGTAATGCAAAGCTTTGTATGAGAGATAGCTTACTCTATAGCTAAACATCTCTACTTTTAGTTGATCAATCTTTCCGGTGAAAAAGATATCTATACACAGCACAAAGTCTGACCGGAAAGAGGCTGTCTGAACGAAAGGAGTTTTTTCTTAAACTTCAGTAAGAGTTCAGTAACTTAAGAAAGTTCACGTGTCACTTCCTTACTTCATGTATGTTCACTTGAAGTAATTATAAACAGAATTGAAGTTCATTCCGGTATAATTCCGGTATGATTACGGTGTCAGTCCAGTGGCAGTCCGGTGAAATTTCGGTGAAATTTTTCCAGTAAAGTTAGAGCACATTATAAGCTATTGATTGATTACAGAGAATTTCTGAATCACTCTAACTTAGTTCTTCCTGATGTGGCGGTTTCCGCAAGGCACAGTCTTCGTCACGATATCAAGGAGTAGAATTGGAGAAAAGGATCAAGAGGGCTGGTACAAAGCAGGATTAGCAGTACCAACTCTATCTTCTGAGTGCATCCAACCATCTCTCCCAACAAAAAGTAAACAATCTACCTGATTTATCTCCCTTGTCTATCCTTCTGAATCCATGTCTTGGGTCCTCCACATATGCTCCATGTTGTGTAAATCTTACCTGCAAACCTTTTTCCACAATCTGACCAACACTCATTAGATTCTTGGTGATGGTTGGTACATAGAGTACCCTGCTCAATAGATTCTGATTACCATCACATGTCTTCACATTTCCAATCTTTACAACAGAGTGTTTAGTATCATCACCTGTTTGTACCTGATGTTTGCCCTTGGGTTCTTCCAAATCAGAAAGTAGTGCCACATTGCCAGCTACATGGTTAGAACATCCTGAGTCAATATAAAATAAATGATCATCATTTGTACCTGCCTTGGAGGTCATATTCATGATCAATAGGGAGTCATCTTGCTCCTCTGTTTAGTTGTTATAATCCCTTCTATTTCTGAATCCACCTTGGTAGTTACCATTGTGGTTGTGATTGTAGTTGTTGTTGTATTGATTGTTGTATCCATTGTAGCTTTGATGTTGGTTGAATCTGCCTCTACCTTGAGAGTATCCACCTCTTGAGTAGCCTCTTCCTCTCTGATTCTTGTAGTTCTTGTAGCATTCATCTGTGGTATGATTGGACAATCCACAAATGTTGCATGGTGATGAGTTGTAGGGTCTCCCCCTACCTGAATTACCTCCTCTGCCTCTTCCTCTAGAAGATCTACCTTTCCCTGCATAATTAGCTTGGGAGGTAGAGCCTTCTTCATCTTGTTTCTTCCCTTTACCTTTATCCTTAACTTTCTTATCAATATAGAGAGCAGAGGGGTTGTTACCTTTTGATTGATCTCCTGCCTTTGTAAACTTTGCTTCATGTGTGAAAAGTTGGCCCATGAGTGTTGTGAGATCTGGGGTATGCATGTCCATATAGAGGTCCATTGCAGTGGTAAAACT
>CM035415.1:101781023-101783523 GCA_020310875.1 Ceratopteris richardii
ATGTTCCTACTATTGCAAAGAATTTGATTTCAGTAGGACAAATGGTAGAGAAAGGATATCATGTTATCTTCAATGAAAAAGGCTGCTTTATAAAGAATCCAAAAGAAGGATTCAAGATCATTGCTCAAGGAAGGAAAGAAGGAAGGATGTTCACTTTGGACATTCAACAACCGCATGGAAAGGTGATGTATATTCAGTTTGGAAACAAGAGGATAGCTGAAATCGATTTGTGGCACAAAAGGTTTGGACATATCAACATTCCCAAGCTCAAGGACATGAGCAACCATGAAGTGGTAAGAGGTCTTCCAAGATTCAATGATGCCGGACTACATGAGTTTTGTGAAGCATGCCAACTAGGAAAGCAAACTCGACAACCATTCAAGAAAAGCAACTATGTGGCAAGGAATGTCCTCGACTTGATACACACAGATGTATGGGGACCATCACAACAACGATCAGTGGCTGGTAATAGATATTTTGTCACTTTTATTGATGATCATTCAAGGACAGTATGGATGTTTTGCATAAAACAAAAATCAGATGTGTTCTCCATGTTCAAGAGATTTAAAGCACAGGTAGAAAAGGAAACAGGACGCTACATAAAGACCTTGAGGTCCGATGGAGGAGGAGAATATTTCTTTAAAGAATTTTCAGACTTTCTTTATGAAAATGGAATCAAGAGACAATTTACATGTAGGTACACACCTCAACAAAATGGAATAGCTGAAAGGAAAAATCGACATATCACAGAAGTTGCAAGATGCATGCTCAACGAGATGAAGATGCCACTAAACTATTGGGTTGAAGCAACTAGTACGGCTGTTTATTTGATGAACACGTGCACAACGGCTGGAGTGCATAATCTAACTCCCGAGGAGGTTTATTCCGGTAAGAAGCCTGACCTTACACATCTCAA
This sequence comes from Ceratopteris richardii, assembly GCA_020310875.1. Classification (NCBI taxonomy): domain Eukaryota; kingdom Viridiplantae; phylum Streptophyta; class Polypodiopsida; order Polypodiales; family Pteridaceae; genus Ceratopteris; species Ceratopteris richardii. Next base: position 101,781,940 of record CM035415.1, read on the forward strand.
AGTTTTTGGATGTGTGTGTTATGTTCACATCCCTCAAGAACTAAGGACAAAGATGGAGGCAAAGTCCGAAAAATGTATTTTTATTGGATATTCATCGGAGCAAAAGGGATATAGGTGCTACAATCCGGTGACAAAGGAGCTACGAGTCTCACGAGATGTGGTATTTGATGAGCTAAGACCATGGTTTGGAGACAAAGGGAAAGAGAAGACTCTTGAAGAAGATTGCGAAGATGATGAAGGTGCTGTCCAAGAAGAATTTCAGCAAACAAGCACTCAAATGTCAGGTCCAGAAGCTTCTACATCACTTGGAGAAAGCTCAACATGGAAGGGGAGGCTAAGGAGTCATTCCTCATCACCAACATCAGCTTATGAAAGATCTAAAGCCGAAAGTGCTGCCCAAAATAGTGATTCAAATACAAGTGAAGAAGAGTATGAAGAGGTGATCACACCGAAGGTAAAGTTGAACCGATTGAAGAAGCAATGTTCAAAAGGAAATGAAAGGAGGTCTTCAAGAGCAAGGTATCCAATTGAAAGGCTGAGCTATGATAGTTTTATTGCAAAACATTTTGCATATATGACACAGGTGGTCAAAGATAAAGAACCGGATGCATATGAAGAAGCATGTACACAAAAAGAATGGCAAGAAGTTATGCAAGAAGAGATGAAAGCTCTCAAGGACAATCACACATGGGAGCTAGTTCCAAAGGCTGAAGGTATGAAGATTGTTCCAAATAAATGGGTGTTTAAAATAAAGAGAAATGCTGACGGCTCTCTAGCAAGGCATAAAGCTAGACTAGTAGCAAAAGGATTCAAGAAAACTCACGGCATCGATTATGAAGAGACTTTCAGCCCGGTTGCAAAGATGGGAACAATTAGAACCTTGATTGGAGTGAGTGCAGCAAGGAGATGGCCATTGTACCAACTCGACATAAAAAATGCTTTTCTCAATGGTGAACTTCAAGAAGAGGTATACATGAGTCAACCGATTGGATTTGAAGACAAAAAGCATCCAAATTTTGTTTGTAGATTGAAGAAAGCTTTGTATGGGCTGAAGCAAGCACCACGTGCTTGGAATCAAAGATTGGTCGAGTACCTCACAAGGTGTGGGTATAGTCCAAGTAATGCAGATCCCTCTCTCTACATGAAGAAAGAAGAAGGCAAGCAGGTATATATTTGCATATATGTTGATGATCTCATCATAACAGGAAGTAATGTTACAGGAATACAAGAGATCAAAAGGAAACTCGGTAAGGAGTTTAAAATTTCATATCTTGGTGAGCTGAAATACTTTTTAGGCATTGAGATAGTCTATGGGAAAGATGGCATTTACTTAATGCAAAGAAAGTACCTATTGGATGTTCTTTTCAGATTTGGAATGAGTGAATGCAAACCACTCACTCAACCTATGGACACAAATGTGAAGCTATGCTCAAATGATGGAGAGAAGTTACATGATGTAACTACATACAGGAGTATTATAGGTTCATTGATCTATGCTACGATCACAAGACTAGATTTGTGTTATATTGTTGGAGTTCTTTCTCAATTTATGCAAGCTCCAACAAGTGAACATTTAAATTCAGC
>CM035415.1:101823523-101828523 GCA_020310875.1 Ceratopteris richardii
AAGTCGCGGCATTCCGCGTAATGTCTTATTGTAGATGTGACGCTTGTCGATATGGTCGCAGCTTCGAACCATTTATTACTTTTGGCAAGGAAATTCCGGTTAATGTGGTTAACCGAAATGTCGCAGGGCCCACTTGTTCCGCTATTCGATAAGGGCCAAACCATCGCAGCTTAAATTTGCCGGCAGAGCGATTCGATTTCGCATTGTAAAAGAGGACAAGCTCTCCTACTATAAAAACTGGGGTTCGTAGATATCTATCATGTGTTTTGGCTTGTCGTAGTTGTACTTCTCTCATAGTCATAAAACTGTGCCATCGATGTTCGTCTAATTCTCTGAGGGTCTCCAACCGAAATGACAGAGAATTTTTCGGTAGTAATTTCTGGTTGATGGCTACTCTTAAACTTGGTATCACTATCTCCATTGGTGCTATAGCGTCGATTCCAAAGGCTAATTTTAAAGGAGTCAGTCCTGTGGTTACCTTATAAGTCGTTCGGTATGCCCACAGTACGGCAGGTAACAGTTGATCCCATCTCTCAGGTGCATCCATAATCAATTTTCGAAGTATATTTAGCAGTGACTTGTTTATACTCTCGGCCAGACCATTAGCACGCGGATAATATGGAGAACTAAATTTATGAGTAATCTGAAATGAATGTGTAAGTACTTTTATCAAGTTATTAGCAAAATGAGTGCCTTGATCTGTTACCAGTTCGAGGGGTAAACCAAATCTTGGAAAAACATCTGTCCGTAGGCATTTTGCTACCACAACAGCTGTAGCTGATCGTAAAGCCCATGCTTCTGCCCATCTTGTCGCATAATCAGTGCATGTTAAGATATAGTGATTATTGTTCAAAACTGAGGGTGGTGTAATAGGACCAATGAAATCCAAACCCCATTTCTGGAAGGGTTCTAATGGCATTACAGGTTGGAGAGGAAAATGATGTTGTTTTAACGGTTGTCCTGTTCTTTGGCAATTATCACAGGATTTGACGAACTGTAACACATCCTTGTACATAGTCGGCCACCAGAGTCCACTCTGCAGAATTTTCCGGTGGGTTAAATCTACTCCTGTCGGAATCAAGTGAGCCAATGTAATGACTGAGTTTACTTCGTGTGGAGGAATACACCGAAGTAGAATTCCGGTATGATCCACATAATATAGTTCACCAGCAATCAACCGGAATCGACGGCTGAATGCTGCAACTTTTCTGCGTATTGTTGTAGAAGTCTGGGATGGCAGGTATCCAGTATTGAGAAAGGTAAAAATCTGATCATAATAATTAGTTGGAGTAGGCAGGTCAGCGCTTTCGTTGTGAGTTGGTTCAGAAGCATAGATCGCTGGAGTTGTGTCATCTATACCTATCGGAGCCTCACCGGAATCTAGGCGAGATAGAAAATCTGCTAAGGCGTTTGAGGTGCCTGGTCTATGTATAACTTCATAGTCGAATTCTTGCAAAAGCAGCACCCATCGTGCTAACCGTCCTCCCAAATGCTATTGCCGGACCAGATAAATAAGTGCAGCATGATCTGTGTGGAAAGTGAACTTACAGCCCAGTAGATAATGTCTGAATTTTTTGATTGAATACACTAGACCCAAACATTCTCGTTCTGTTACCGAGTAATTCCGTTCAGCAGGGGCTAATCTTCGACTGGCGTAATATACAGGTCTGAACCATTTATCGGTCGTTTGCATTAGGACGCTGCCAATAGCTATATCGGAAGCATCAACAAATACATGGAAGGGGTGATCCCAGTCCGGCGGTTGTAAAATAGGAACTTGTGTTAATAAATGTTTTAAACGATCAAATGCTATCTGACATTCCAGGGTCCATTCAAATTGTCAAGGTGTTTTGCTGATTAGCTTGTTTAGTGGTATAGCCAGGTGAGCAAGCCACCGTAAGTGTCTGCCATGCCACCGTACTTGACCCATGAAACGCATAACTTCTTTTGGTGTAGTGGGCACCGGAGCTTCTAATACTGCCGAAATTTTTCCTGGGTCTACTTGGATACCCTGTGCAGATACGATGTGGCTGAGTAACTTGCCACATGAGACCGCAAACACTGATTTGTTTGGGTTCAAACAGAGCTAATATTCTCTGCATTTTTGAAAGCAGCACCGTAAATGGAACAGATGTATTATCATTTTGCCAAATATTGAAAAATCGTCGAGATAGACTTGCATAAATGAAGTGAGATAAGGTGAGAATATCTCTTGCATGCATCTTTGAAAAGTACTGGGGGCATTTCGTACACCAAACCACATCACAGTGCATGCGAACACACCCCAGTTGGTGATGAATGCAGTCTTCGGAATGTCCTGTTCAGCCATCCTAACTTGATTATATCCATTGTATCCATCTAAAAAGGAATACATTTCGTGCCCTGCTACTCTATCAATCATGGTGTCTAGGAAAAGTAATGGGAAGGGATCTGGAACCGTAGCTGCATTCAGCTTTCGGTAGTCTACACAAATGCGGAGCTGCTTGTTCTTTTTTGGTACAATAACGATTGGGGATATCCATTCCGCGTGCTCTATAGGTACAATGAACCCAACCTTTAGTAATCTATCCAATTCTGCCTTTACCTGTGCTGCGTAATTCGGGTTCATTCGATAGCTGGATTGTTTGATTGGCCTTGTCTATGGCTTGAGCATGACCCTGTGTTGATAGATGCACGGATCCAAACCCTTCATATCCTTATAATCCCAAGCAAAAATGTCAGAAAATTCCTTGAGAAGCTGGAGTAATTCTGCTTGAAATTTTGTTGGTAAGTTTTCTTTTATCTTGACTGGGCATGGATGATTTGTATCTCCCAATTTATAAGTTACTAATTGATCTTCTGGCACATAAAATTGTCGCGGCTTCTCGGTGTCGTCTGCTATTTTGAAAAGTTGTTGTAGTTCGGCATCAACTGTAGCAGCAATATCTTCTTTCTCATCTTCTTTTGTTACAGGAATCATTGAGCAGACTGAGGGGTTCCAATTATCCACAGCGGCTTGTAGGTCAACGGTTCCTAAGGAAATCAAATCGATGTTGTTCTTTAAAAACTCTTCTTCTTCGTCATCTGATAGTCCGTCTAGCATGTGAACGGGCTCTGCGAAATAGGGTCTAGCATGTAATTCACATGGCTGTATAGCGTCTAATTTTACAACACATCTTCGATTTTTATCCTTGAACGTGAGCTCGTGTGCGGACCAGTCTTGTATCACCTTAGCTTGCTTCAGCCAGGGGCGACCGAAAAGGAGATTATAATCCAAGGTGGATTCCGGCAATTCCAGGACGACAAAAGTCATCTTAAAAGTGGTGCCTTGCAATGTTATTGGTATGTTCCGAACAAGCCCTACTGGGTGGACTCTGGACTGGTCAGCCATTCTAACAAAAAATTGGACCGGTTCTATTTTAGTCCATCCTAGTTTCTTACATAGTGCAGCAGTAGCAATATTTACACCAGAACCTCCATCAATTAATACCTGTGAGATTTTATGACTATTATACCATACCGTAATCAGAGGAACTGAATGATCGACCGTAGAGTCTGGTTCCGGTTGTACAGTTGCGGTGGCCGGAATGCAAGCAGATTTGGCAGCAAATTGTTATTGGAATTGTTGGCGGACTCCTGGTACTAATGCAAGTAATTGGCCAAGAGGAAGTGTAATGGATGCCTTGGATAGAATCTCCCAGGTTTGTTGTGATTGATTTGTAATTTCCGCCGATTTTGAAAACGATGCACCGGCTGGTGCTGATGTATCTGCTACAGATGATGTTTCTGCTTCTGTGTTAGCAGCATGATCTGGTGCTGCTCCCTGAGCTATCGGAGCTTGGGTTACCGGAATGGGGTCAAGAAACACTGGTGGTTCTGATGCGATCCATTGTTTAGCCTTTTCATATGTTCGTTTCTGTTCTTGAATGCCGGGTTCAAATATCTCAGCTGCTGGTTGTAATGGTCTACCAGATTTGGTCTGAATAGCAGCAGCTTGTGGTTCTACCGGCGTGATGTGAACCATATTTGTCATCGGATTTTGCCGTTCCTTCTTCCTTTGGTCATACTCAACTGCGTCTTTGCAGAACCTTCTAATATGTCCGAATTCACCACAAAAATGACAGCGCGGTGGTGGCAAATTGATGTTTTCTGGTGTCTGTACGGTCTGCCAACGGTTTGCATTATAGTTGTTGTTCCTCTGTCCTCTGTAATTTCGATAGCCTGGTTGCTGATTGTTTCTCATCTGCAGAGGCACATAGTGATTGGCTGGTTGTCCTGGTTCCTGTATAATTGCATTGAGTGTCGCTGTCCCTTGTACTTTAGCATTATAGGCGCAGTTTTCGGTGGTGTGTCCGGTGGTTTTACAGATGGTGCAAAATAGCTGATTCAGTGCACAAGTGGCACTCGCATGACCTGAGTTTTTGCAGGTAGTGCAATATACTTGCCTTGTCAGATCTTCTGCACCGTTTTTGTTGGTCTTTAACCACTCCAGGTCTTCCGTAAATCCCCCGACTTTGTTCTCTAGTTGTAGAGCCATTGCAATTACTGCATCTAGGGTCATTGCTCCGACACACCGAATAATCATGATCTGTTTGAGTTGTGGATTCAGTCCATTAATAAACCATTGCGTAATGACGTCGTCTGGCAGGATGGCATGTGCCGGTGGCAGTTGTCGCAAATGTGTCCTAAATAAAGTGGTGTATTCTTGCACTGATTGGTTTACCTTCTGTCTATTGTTTTGTAAGTAGTCGAAAATTTCTGCGGGATTCTTCTTTAGCCTAAATCTTTGCAGAAATGCATCCCTCACTACTTCATAGGTGCCGAAGTGATTTATATCATACTCTGTAAGCCATCTAGCGGCTTCATTGACCAAGGTGGACTGGAACACCATAGCCTTATACGCCGGGTCAATGGGGTGATTGAGTACTACATAACTAATCTCAAAAGTTTGTACATGCGCGTCTGGGTCATCGCCTGGAAATCCTCCAAATTTGGTGTACGTTACGCCTATCGGCAGCGGC
>CM035415.1:101866023-101873523 GCA_020310875.1 Ceratopteris richardii
TAGACTTGCATCTGCCTTCAAACTTTGGTATCCAAGATCATTGAGATACTTCACAAGTCTGTAATTCCAAGCTCTTGGAGCTTGCTTCAGTCCATAGAGAGATCTTCTTAGTCTGCAAACATGTTTTGGGTAACTGGAACTTACGAACCCTTCAGGTTGTTCCATGTAAACCTCATCTGATATATATCCATTCAAAAATGCATTCTTTATATCCAACTGACTTAGCTTCCATCCTTTTGATGCTGCTACAGCAATCAATGTCCTTATGGTTGACATCTTTGCCACCGGACTAAACGTCTCATCATAATCTATGCCATATGTCTGAGCATAGCCTTTAACTACCAGTCTAGCTTTGTATCCGACTATCCTTCCATCTGCAAGCTTCTTGACTTTGTAAACCCATTTGTTTCCAATCACTTTCTTACCATTTGGTTTTGGAACAAGTTCCCAAGTCTTGTTCTCTTCAAGAGCATTGAACTCTTCTTTCATCGCTTCTTCCCAATTTTTCTTACCTTTTGCTTCACTATAATTCAGAGGTTCTTCATCCTCCTTTACTAAGTAAGCATAGTTTTTCTGAGTCAAATAAGAAGTATCATAGGAATACCTTGTCGGTTGTTTCCTTACTCTCTTTGACCTTCTTGGTTCAAACTCTTCATGTGTATCTGAATACACATCTTCATCAAATCTTGATTCATCTTCATTTCTCATACCTGATTTGATCCTGGACGTACTTGCCTGCATATAATCTTCATCTCCATTCACCTGCATATGTGATTTACCTTTTTCATTTCTTCTTATCTCTTCTTCAAGTGTTTCAGTACTATGCTCTTTATCTGTATACCAGCTCTTTCCTTCATCAAATGTCACATCTCTGGAAACAATAAACTGTTTGGTTAGAGGACTCCATAACCTATAACCCATCTACTTTTCATCATATCCAATGAACACATATTTTTCAGCTTTTGGTTCAAGCTTATGTCTCAACTGTGATGGTACATAAGCATAAGCAACTGATCCAAACACTTTACAATGATCAAGTGTTGGTTTCTTGCCCCACCAAGCTTCATAATGGGTCATCCCATTTAAAGCTATACATGGTAATCTGTTTACCGGGTATGTAGCTGTATTTACAGCCTCAGCCCAAAGATAGTTTGGACAATTCTTCTCCTTTAGCATTGCTCTTGCAAACTCAACTAGAGTTCGGTTTCTCCTTTATGCTACTCCATTTTGTTGTGGTGTATACCTGCATGTTATTTCCCTTTTTATACCTGCATTCCACAGATAATCATTGAACTCTTGAGAAAAATATTCTCCTCCTCCATCAGACCTTAGTCTTTTGAGTCTCTGTCCTGTAAGTCTTTCAGCATATACATGAAAATGTCTGAAAGCTCCAAACACTTCTGATTTGTCTTTCAAAACATAAAGAGTTATCCATCTCGTTGCATCATCAATGAAAAGAACGTAGTACCTTGAACCACTGATAGATCCTTCTTTTGTTGGTCCCCATACATCTGTATGTATGAGCTCTAGCACACCATCATGTTTGTAACCATTTTTCTGAAATGGTAACCTGTGGGCTTTTCCCATCTGACAGGCTTTGCACTTGTGAATCATATGTTGGTTCTTCATATTTGGTAATCCTCTCACAGACTGTTTCTCTATCATAACTTTGATTCCTTTTTCATTAAAATGTCCTTACCTCTTATGCCACAGATCTAGTTCTGTAAATACCTCATCACCATGTGTGATCAAGGCTTGACCAACATTCCCTTGCACTTTAAGAGTAAAAAGTCTATTTTCCTTTTTACCATGGACAATCTGTTTGTATCCATTTGTGGATCTTCAATAGATACTCCTTCATTTGTAAACCTGACTTGATTTTTTCTACTATCTGACCCACACTGACCAGATTCTTCGAAATTGTTGGAACATACAAAACATTTGTTAGTAGGTCAGCTCCATTCTTACATTTTACTTTTCCAATTGACCTTACATTATGTTTTGTGTTATCACCTGTCTATACTGTATGATTTGAAATACCTCCCTCAAGTTCTGATAATAATTCTATATTTCTTGACAAATGATTTGAACAACCAGGGTCAATATAGAATACCTTGAGGTCTTCATTCTCTGACACACTTATCGAGTTCATCATCAACGTCGTATGATCATCATTCTACGTATCATTTGCATAGTTGTAGTAGGTAGTGTTGTGACACTGATTTTGTCCCCAACCTCTTGCTCCACCTCTACCATATCCGCCTCTTTGGCTTTGTCTTCCTCTTTGATATCTTCCGCTTCTGCCTCTACTGTTATTGTTCTGATTCTGGTTTGATCCTTGTGAATTATGCCAGCAATCATGAGCCAAATGATTGCTTAATCTGCAGACCCAACAAGCCTTCTTCTGATTACCTCTACCTTTTGTATTACCTCTTTTATTTCTGACATTACCTCGTCCTCTTGCATATTTTGCTTGAACAGTCACTTCTTCTTCATCTTTTTCTTTACCTTTATCACCTTTCTTCTTATTCTTTGTGTACATAGCCGAACTATGTCCTTTTTCTCCATCTGTCTTCAAATCTTGCTCAAACGTTAGCATTAGTCCAAGCAACTAATTTAAATCTGGTACAAAATGATTTAAGACAGTTTAGTTGAGAGTACGAAAGGTTTCCACCTTTCATGACTGTTTGCCAAGTCCTTCATCTTAGTGACATAATCACTAATGCTTTGACTTTGCTTTTTCTTGAATGTTGTGAACTCTGACCATAAGCTAGCCTTTCTAGCTTTTGTAGTATTTTGGAAGTGATCTTCCAACGCTCTCCATATATCTTCTGCTTTCTCCAGACCTCTAATGTGTGGTAGTAGATGATCTGTAACAGTATTATAGATATATGCTCTTGCCGTTGCATCTTTCTTCTGCCACAGCTTCAAGACTTCTAATTCTTCTTTCTTCGGTTGACTATCATCTTCAAAAATCGGCTTCTTTTCTTCTTTTGTCACATATATCATTAAGTCCTTACTCATAAGTAAGGCTTCCATGCGCATTACCCATGCCGGATAATTATCTCTGTCCAATTTGTCAATAGAAATGTGATCTGCCATGATCTTCTTGTTTTCTGTTATTGGGCCGGTGAGTGTAATGTTAAAAATTTTTACTTTTTACAAACCTTTACCTTGAGAATGACTTCGGAACACTTCCTGATGTTGTTTGCTATCGATCTCTTCAACTTTCACCTTCCTTTATGAGAAATCTTCAAATTCTCTTTCCGTTTCTTCTTCTGAGAAACTTTTTATGCTCTTCAGAACCTTTTCTGCTCTGATACCACTGTTGGTGCAGCGCTTATTGCGGAATTCGCTTACACCACAGAAACTAAGCTAGAGTGATGTTAGAACACCTCTATAATCATCAGTAACTTAGCAAATTTTCTGAAACTGAAAACTTATAACTGTATCTAGTGAACACCGAAAATTCACTTTAAAGAAAGCTTCAGGTTTCCTTCAAGCTTCAATTCTGAACTGATTTACTTCAGTCTTTACACTACTGTATTTGCTTACATTTAGACAATCTTTGCGTCACTTAACTTTGTCAAAACTGTGTTTTTAACTTACCAAAACTCCACCGGAACTTCACCGGACTGTCACTGGACTGTCACCGAAATCTTACCGGAATGTCACCGGAACCAACTGCAATTCTGTTTATAATTACTTCAAATGTGTATACATGAAGTAAGGAAGTGATACGTGAACTTCCTTCACTAAATGAACTCTATCTAAAGTTTAAGGAAAATCTTCACCAGTTCTGGATGCCTCTTTCCGGTCAGACTTTGTACTGTATACAAGTCCCGTTTCACAAAAGTCTTTTGATCAGCTTATAGTAGAGACGTCTAGCTACAAGATAAGCTATCTCTCATACAAAACTTTACATTGTACTTCGAGATCTAACTCATAGAAGTATCGGAAAATGTTTACTGAGAAAACTGTAACTGTTAACTAACTTTTCACAGTAACATGAAATCTCTCAGATTTCTTCACATATGAAGAATGCAATCAAACTTCCACGTGAACATGTGTTTTCTATTAGAGAAGATGTGTACAAAAATAGCTTGGCCTCACTTTGCTCATAGCTATGGAAAAATCTCCTACTCTGAGTAGTTTCTCTTTACCATCTCTCTCAGATGAATACCCGACATTTCAGGCTTTGTTATTCATCTCTACATACGCAATCTCTAGCGTCTTCTATATCTCTATATGCTATACGTGCGCTCTCATATGCACCCCTATCATCTATCTATCTCAGCTCTCTTATATACAATTTGATCCGGTTTCAACAAACTCTAATTCTGGAAGTTTCTACGTTGTATATTACAGACGTGAATTTGTCCCTTCACTAAGGCTTGATTTTCTGAATACTTTGTTTCTGCTTTCCTTCGCCTTTATGTCATTATGCATAATTAGTGAGTGAATCTCCAACATAGATAGATAGATAGATAGATAGATAGATAGATACATAGATAGATAGATAGAAAGATAGATAGATAGATAGATAGATAGATAGATAGATAGATATGTTAAAAATAAAGAAGTAAGCTCGTTATATTTTGCAAAAAGGATTTTCTTCAAGTAGAAGGAAAATACAAAAATGAAAAATAGAAGTATTTACTTCAGCAAGTAGTGGAGGCCAAAAGAGAATCATTCAAAAGAGAATCAAATCCAAAAACTGAACTGTAAGAGGAGTGATTGTCCAAAGTAGTGGAGAAATGATGGAGAAGAGCTCTCAAACTCATCATGAGAGTTTTTTATCATTTGGCTATAAAAGAGGCAAGGGAGGACACTCAAGAACAAAGGAAGAAGGCATGGAAGCCCCCTTGTAGCTACTTCATTTGTTTTGAGTCATTTCGTTCAGTTCACTCTCATAGAGTATGTCCAGCCGGACACCCATTTCTGGGTAGTCTACTTGTGAGAGCTATATCTCTCAATATATGTATCTAATTTTAGTGTTTAAACATTCGTTGGAAAGCTTATCTTGAGTACATCCTTTGCCTAGAAGAGTTTTATGAAATTTTTATGCTCTAGGAGTTATTCAGTTTTTAGTGAAGTCCAGTTTTTAGCCTAATTGAGTGGACAGGTAGCCTGTTTTGTATCAACAAGTTGCCAACCCAAATCTACTCCAAATTGAGTGTTTCATAGCTCGTTTTAAAGCTGTAGGTGTTTAGTTTGAGTGAACAAAGTCTCAAGTTCATTGTATTTTTCATTTGGTACCAGTTTTCATTTTAATGGTTCAGATATTGGCAAGAGTCTTGATCCTGAGAAGGTCTTCTACACTTTCCGCTGTGATTAGGAGAGGAATTCTCCAACAATTGGTATCAGAGCATTGTATTTTGAAGAGGCAAAGCATTGGAACTGAAGTGAAGCAAAGGAGAAGCTACAAATCAAGGCGGAGCTTCATAAAGTCAAGGAAGAGCGCCACATAATACTTGAGGTTAACTTCAATCTTGGAAGTTTTCAATGGCTGATTTAGGACAACAAGTTGAGAAGTTAGACAAAGATAATTTTCAGTCTTGGAGGTATAGAATGATAAATTACCTTAAAGGTAAAGGTTTATGGAGTCTAGTTAGTGGAGACGATCCACAAGCAGTGGACCTGGAAGATCCCAACATTACTCCGGCACAAAGGAGACAATTTGCTGATTGGGAAGAGAGGAATCAAAGGGTAATGTTCCTCATTTTACAAGTTATTTCTAACACTATGATTGGTCATGTGCAAAGCTTAGAAACAGCCAAGGAAGTTTGGGAAGCATTGGAGAAGGTGTATGCTACCTCAACAAGGTCTCGGAGGATGCAACTCAAGAACGAGCTCAACAACATGAAGAAAAGCTCAAACCAAAGCATTAGTGAGTATATATTGAGGATCAAAGAGCTTCGAGATCAGCTAGCATCAGTTGGATGCAAGATAGAAGAGGAAGACATCGTCCAAACAGCCCTCAATGGCTTGAGGAGTGAAGAAAAGTGGAAGCCCCTCATCACAAACATTCTTTATAGAGATCCTCTTCCAACATTCGACAAGATTATACCAAATCTTGTGGCTGAAGAGGTTGCTCAACAAGGAGAAGGCAACAAAGGTAAGGACAGCCATAGTCAAATGTTATATGCAGGACGAGGTAGAGGAAGGAACTCAAGAGGAGGCTCGAGAGGAAGAGGAAGAAGTTACAACAACACAAATTTCAGCCAACACAACTCGGAGGACAAGGACAACTCAAATGACAGCACACATGGAAGAGGTCGAGGAAGAAATAGAGGAAGAGGTCGAGGTTCATACAATCCTCATAAAGGTATAACATGTTATCATTGTGGTAAACTAGGACATTATGCAAATGATTGTTGGCAATGAGATGAAGATGCCACTAAACTATTGGGCTGAAGCAGCTAGTACGGCTGTTTATTTGATGAACAAGTGCACAACGGCTGGAGTGCATAATCTAACTCCCGAGGAGGTTTATTCCGGTAAGAAACCTAACCTTACATATCTCAAAGTTTTTGGATGTGTGTGTTATGTTCACATCCCTCAAGAACTAAGGACAAAGATGGAGGCAAAGTCAGAAAAATCTATTTTCATTGGATATTCATTGGAGCAAAAGGGATACAGGTGCTACAATCCGGTGACAAAGGAGCTACGCTCACGAGATGTGGTATTTGATGAGCTAAGATCATGGTTTGGAGACAAAGGGAAAGAGAAGATTCTTGAAGAAGATTGTGAAGATGATGGAGGTGTTGTCCAAGAAGAATTTCAGCAAACAAGCACTCAAATGTCAGGTCCAGAAGCTTCTACATCACTTGGAGAAAGCTCAACATGGAAGGGGAGGCTAAGGAGTCATTCCTCATCACCAACATCAGCTTATGAAAGATCTAAAGCTGAAGGTGCTGCCCAAAATAGTGATTCAAATGCAAGTGAAGAAGAGTATGAAGAGGTGATCACACCAAAGGTAAAGTTGAATCGGTTGAAGAAGAAATGTTCAAAAGGAAATGAAAGGAGGTCTTCAAGAGCAAGGTATCCAATTGAAAGGCTTAGCTATGATAGTTTTATTGCAAAGCATTTTGCATATATGACAGAGGTGGTCAAAGACAAAGAACCGGATGCATATGAAGAAGCATGTACACAAAAAGAATGGCAAGAAGCTATGCAAGAAGAGATGAAAGCTCTCAAGGAAAATCACACATGGGAGCTAGTTCCAAAGGCTGAAGGTATGAAGATTGTTCCAAATAAATGGGTGTTTAAAATAAAGAGAAATGCTCATGGTTCTCTAGCAAGGCATAAAGCTAGACTAGTAGCAAAAGGATTCAAGCAAACTCACGGCATCGACTATGAAGAGTCGTTCAGCCCGATTGCAAAGATGGGAACAATTAGAACCTTGATTGCAGTGAGTGCAGCAAGGAGAGGGCCATTGTACCAACTTGACATAAAAAATGCATTTCTCAATGGTGAACTTCAAGAAGAGGTATACAT